>DWPV01004781.1:0-13160 GCA_018251915.1 Urbanus proteus proteus
ATAGTTACAGTTATCTCGCTCTTGCAGTATGTAATTGATATAGTTTGTTCTCTGTCACACGTTGTGTCGAGCCGCAGACTAGCGAAAGTATCTCATTAAAAGGCAAACACAGGTTAGCGCGTCTGAAGTATGGAACGGGCGAATCTTGGTTATATATAAATCTCTGGTTTAACGTGAAAACATAATTAAGGCCCGCGAAGTTGGCAACTTTAATCGAATTACGAACTGTTGCAAGATTAGTCGGTTTCGCGGTCTTACTACAGGGATTCAGGTACTTACACGTCCGTGAAATCTTTCTTTTACATTTACTCCGGACATTAATAAAGTTAATTGGTCTTTAGGTCATTCGTATTTAAGTAACACCTGGTACTATAAAACTGAGATCATTACTTTACTATTTAGACATTTGTAGCTATTGTCTTCGACATATTTTGGAGTTTGGAAGATTACGTTATATTTTGGAAAGTAACGCGTTTGTTCTACCATTTTTTGTATACAAACCAAGCAGTAGGTATAGTAAATAGGTTACGTACCTGATATAATATAGTCATCATTACTTATGAACATCTGCAAAACCTGATGTTAAGTTCTTATTTGTTCTCGACATGAAGTCAATCTTAAGCCTTAAACGTAAACCTGAGCTTTCTACACTCATACGCTTTCCACACTCATAGTCCCACAGTAGGATTTTCTCCTATGTCGTGGATGCCATAGACGCACATACGCAAAGACACAAACACCCAAATCTAAATTCATCGTTCTTATGTCTGTCTGGACATAAATCGAACCCGAGACCCATTGCGTGTCAAACCGGTATGATAACCACTCCGCCACGCGGGTCGTGAGCTGAAACATGTATGTGATTTGAATGAACGTTATCCCGAAATATTCAGATTACTTCTCAGCTGCGTACATGGATAAGCCATACAGAATCACCAGTTTCATATTCTGTCACAGATGATATATCGATATATACCGATACCGATACCTACTTTATTGCTTAACGAGAGGATCTCGAGGGGAAATTTTCCGTAGATAATTTGGAATGTGGCCCTATCGTGTCGAACGTCATTAATATTCCATATCTGTCGGAGTACGGGGGCGTGACCGTAGAACAACGCACGGTGATATTAAATATTGGAGAATCGATAAAAAACCTCCTGATACTTCATGTCGCTTGATGACTAATGGATTCGGGCGCGGTAATTATAGGCGAAAAGTTGAAGCATATTCTCGATATTGGAAAGGATTAATCACTATTGTGGCGTGACCTTGTACTATGTGACCTAAAATGTATGAATTGAATATAAATGTGTGAAATTAAAGTCATAGTGACGGTTTAAAAATAGCTAAATCTATTATAAGTATGTGGCTATAAGAACGTCGCGTTTAAAACATTTTTTTAATTACAGACATTTTAAAAATGGTCAAGGCAAAATATCGACGGTTTTGACATACTAAGGAACAAGTAGTAGCATTTAAATATTATTGAAGTTCTGAATGCTTAGAATCCTAAGTAAATCAAATCACTGTACTTTTTCACGACATACAAATTCTATATTTCCTAGCTTTAATTTCCTGGCAGATTCTAAGCCCAAATGACGCCAAGGATGCTAAAGTATGCCACACATAGGTAGTATTGTATTAAACTTAAAAAAAAGGTTTTTAGGACTTAACCCTCCCTTTAGGATGAACAGGCGAGAACATATTTTCTTTAAGCAATCTTAAAACTGTTCTTGACTGTATTTTAATCACAATCTGGGCCTTGCGAGGCGCAATAAAATCGACATATTTCACCAGCGCAGAGAAAACCTCTAGAGGCTGAACTTTTCCCATCAGCCAACGAATTTTTCTCAAACTTGGAACTTTATCTTGATAAGCGATATTTTAAAAAACAATTTACGGAAGACACCGGTTGGGGCTCGTAAGGAGCTTAAGTGATAATTTTACCTCTTGTCCGTACTTGCTCATAAAATTGGGAGCCATTTTTGAATTTGACCCATACTTGTAAGTAAAGAAACGATTTAAGTTCATTTTCTTTATAAGATAACAAATTGAGAAGATTAAGGTTTACCTTGTCATTAGGATTAATAAAGAAAGAATTGAAGATCAGGTGAGTAGTATACCTATTCAAAGTTATATAGGAACAGCCACCGACAGATATAACGTAAGTATTGATTCTATATAAAAAATGAGTCCTACACGAAGTTGTTTGCAAAAGGGTAGCGTTATAATTGTAAGTGTACACAAGCAATAGAATATAGCAGCTAGCAGCAGGTAAGTTGCATACTCATTAAAAAATCATTACTTCTGGCAAGCAAAAAAAGACAACCATGTTTTAGTTAAACGCAGAAGTGAATAGTACGATACAAATATGGATAAATAGTAAGTCGGATCGTAAAGTAAGCGATGAAAACATTTAAATACTCCTTGAATTGCAGCTGCTCACTTTACTTGTTGGTTCCTGAAAAAAATTAAATCGCTTTGGTTCCAACGAGTTGACCTACTTACCGGCAAGCATTCGCGGGAAACTGAAGTGAATTTATTTAATCTAGATTTTTACAAATCCGTTATTTTTTACAAAAACAACCCAAATGTATTTCGCGTTGAGAACAACTTAATAGCCATTTTAAACCTCAATTCGACACGGTTTTAAACCACTTGTAGGGAATATTTTCGTTTTTTAAACCACATTTTGGAAATTGTATTTTTTAATTATGTGGCCACTAGAGGTCAAATATTCACATATGCCAATGTTACACGTGTTTGTGAAAAATTTACATATTTTCTCGTTCGAAGAGTTTGTGAGAATGAATTCTGAATATTTTTTTAGGGCAGCACGGTACGGGATGCCGATTTGAAACTTAATACACGTTTAACGCGTTATACATCCAAGAATCTATCGCGGACAGAGGAACGTAACAAGTAATTAGTGGAAACAGATCAGAATAAGAATAACGTGGGCTGATATACATTGAAAACGAAATTGGTATTGAAACAATTTATTTGTTAAAAAAAAGATTTTTTGAACATTTTTGTATGGAAATTGATCCTTTACTCTGGTTTACTCAATATTGCCCTAGATATTTGAATTTTGAAGGAAGGATAAAAAATTTAGATTGCCTTCTAATTTTTCAAGTTTTAGCCAATTAGAAAGTATCTTTGTTTTATGCGGATATCGTATGGATGCATCTTAAATTAACGATTGCATAATACAATAGCGCCATTTTAAATTATCTTCCTCTATTCTAATTCTAACAAGTTGGAACGTACTATTTTGCCGACAACGTAAAATGGAAATTGCTGTGGGAACATGTTTCAGCCTTGAACAAAAGTTCTTGCGCTGCTGTGTAATGGATTGAACTGTGTCGAATGCTAGATTGCACTGCTAGATAAGGCGTTTTAGTTGTATTTCTACTTTAAACGAAATTTAGTTACCTGGTTCTGGTTACTCTTGTGATGGGATCTCTCTCAGACTGATAATACTGAAGTTGCCTTTGACAAATGAGAAGTGCTTTGTTGATTTAATTATTTGGATCTCCTGGTTTTACTTCTTATCTCATTTGATTATTTGCTTTAAGATTAAAAAAACAGTGATTACTTTAACGTTCACAAATTTTATTTCTATTTTTCCATTTCTCTATTCGTAAGTATTCGTTCAAATCTGAGTTGAATAAATAATAATAATGTATTATGATGTCCATTAAATAGTAATACGAGTCCATCACGGTTGAAGGTATTCTATCAGCTGTCTCCAGTCGGCAAAGCAATACTGATCGCTGGGCCGTCCCTCACTCGTAATCAATCATATATAATCCAATATTTGTCCGCCAACCCGTAATCGAAGCCTGATTAATGTTGCTCCAAGTTCATTGTATCAGATGTTACATCTGCCTCAATTATATCCGTTATTTGTAAGGTAAGTTAGGGTTAAACTTTCATATATATTAGTATTGAAGTGGCCAAGGCTGATGAAAATGCACCACAAAACAAAAACTTATCCAATTAAATAAAATGGAATTAAAATATCTTGTACACTAAAACAGGACATTATATCGAAGAATAGCAGAACATTATAAAAAAATATTGAAGGAAGGAAGAAAAAAGATCAATAAACTCTAACACGTGCGCGTGTGACTTTATTTGGTCATTGATATCGGGTAGCAGTAGGAAAGAAGAGGCATATAATTGTAAAGACACTTGCTAATGACCAGGGCTAGTTTTTGAATGTTTAATACACACGGAAAGTAATCCCTAATGTCAATGTATCGCCAGCTGTAAAGACCAATTTTTGCACCTTTAAAGATACTCATGATACACACATTTCACATCTCGCATTTTTTATTGATAAATAAACACGAGAATGGTTAATATTCGAAAAAATATTTGTCTTTTGCCAACAAGAAATTCGTTACATTCATAACCTTATACAAAAACAATACAACTGGGTAAAATATTTATTGCATTCATTGCTCAAACCAACTTTCTCCCACTAAATAAGTTTCTCCAGAAACTCGGGGAGAATTCACAAGAGTAATGAAATTAGCAACAGTCTTAATTCACGGAATAGTGCATGAGTGAATTGGGGAAACATGACATTAGCATTTCAAATACGTCGAACTGAAAGCGGCGAAGGTGCTTTAACTAGAGTTATGAGCTGGGGTAAAAGGTTTTAGCTCAGATAAAAAGTCTTATGCCTTTGAATCTTTTTATCCTTTTACGGAATAAAACAATTCAACTGCGGTTCTGTATTCGTTGTTCGTTTGATTAATTTATTTTTTCAGTCTTTTTATTGTCTATTTCATTTTAGTGTTTAATTAAGAAAAGTGTTGGATTATTAAAAATATATAATTGGGTTTAAGTTTTTAGTTGCTTGTATTATTTGAACATCGTTAATTATATCGAAAGTTCTGTGTATTGTTGTATAATTTCAGGTCTATAATACTAAAACAGTATATGCCTCAGTAAAGTTGTAAACTTAAACAATAGTAATAACGTTTTATGGCGTCTGTGCCCAATTAAAATGTAAGCAATATAATTCAGAACGTACCCTATTAAAACATCGCGCACCAAACTTTTGGGCATAAAATTAAACAATATCAGTGTATAATTAATTTCTTTTTTGTTTCAGATTACTACACGAGGAATGAAGCATAAATCACGGTTGGATTGAATAACGAGTTCATGCGCAAGTGAGGCAGGAATTAAAAAATAAATATAAAGAAAAAGGTCGGGCGGCCATCTTGGGTCATCGTTTACCCGGACGGCACTCATGAATATGACATCAGTGGTCGTCGCAACTGACCCACAATGTTGATTTATGCGTCGCCGGTGATCTATCACTGTAGATAAACGAAGTCGCAAACAGGCCATACTTTTTCGGTAGTGCGTTCTTTCACCTGAGGGTCCCGATTGAGTATGCATGAAGTTTTGGAAACGATTTATTAGGGACCAATTTTATTTATACCGAAACGAACTCCTATAGTGATGTCGTGTGTATACAGTAAATTGTGATTTATGTAAAGATAAATAGGAACTTTCCGCTATCTCGTGCTATTTTAAAGTTTAAAATGGTAAAATTGTAAAAATGTTAGAGTTCGCGGAAACTTTCCACACAAAATCGAATAATGTGAACAAAGTTTAACAAGTCGTAAAGTACAAACTAAAATTGCACGAATGAAAGTCCATTGCGGAGAAAAAAGTTAAAAATGAGGGACTAGGAAGCGACGATAATCATGCGCCGCCGTCCCTTACCATCGGTCCGGGAAGAAGGGCAGAGTAACGCGACATGTCAGACATGGCGCAGCTTATGCGAGAATGAGTGGGCGATATATGCATTGGTTGCGTCTGTCGGTGCTTTGACGTATGCGAATAGCTTGAATGGCGAGTTCGTGCATGACGACATCCCAGCGATCGTGACGAACGGTGATGTAACTGGAGAGAATTCGGTGTTGAGGGTCTTCAAGAATGATTTTTGGGGCACACCGATGTCGGACCCGAATAGCCACAAGTCGTATCGGCCGCTCACCACTCTGTCATTCCGGTAAGTGCTCCATTGTTTTCAATTTTTGTGTTTCGGCCGATTTTAAAAATTTCAGTGAATATTTAAATGGAAAATGTTAGCAGCTTTTAGTGTAGATGAATAAATACTTTTATAAGTAATCTATTACGGTCGACAGTTAGATTGAAACAGCGCAATCACTGCAGCAGAAAAAAAAGATCATGGAAAAATATCAGAACTTCTTCACGATAGTTCTTGTCATAATTTACCTGTTTCGTTATTATACATTAACAACCTACATATCACTTCATAAACGAACACATTTGCGAGTAAGATTAAAGATTAAAGCATTTCCAGAATAAATTAGAGCCTCGTTACCCTCTTCACCTTTACACAGAGTAATTTCAGTTAAAGACATCTTTCATAAAAGCTGCATATTCCGACATCAAACGAGATGTGATTTTTATTCATGTCTCCAGAGGACGCATAAAATCAAAATGAGATGCAAATATTTATCAGGATCCTAACTTCCTGTAATATGGCCCTGAGTGGATGTTAACCGACAAATGATGGATGGCGTGATCGAGTAAGAGAGTGCTCAATCACGTACGTATTTTTATATTGTCCGGGTTGTCCGACCCTAGCGACCCTCACAAATCATGTGATCCTGTTTTCTTGGTGTTAAACAAACGTTGACGTCGTTTTGGAACGATAATGGCTGAAGGAATGGGACCTCTTAGCTTGATAGATAGTGTCAGTGGATTAGAGATTGCGCTGTTGGAAACAGTTTGACATAACTCATGTTTTTCTCTCTCCTTTTCGTTATTTTCTCAAGGTCACGTTCATCGACGGGTGTAGAAACAATTTATTAAGCTGTATTTCACAGTTATTGTGGACGTTGAAATATGTTATTTTGTTTCCGTCGATATACTTTAGTACTCGAAAAGTAGATTAAGTATCCCACTTTTATTTTTCTTTAAACTGTTTTACCAAAGAGCTTTCACTCTGATTAGATTACTACTTACTTTTGATCTAAGAAATCGAAATGTATTTCCTATTATAAGTGAGTTGTACTCTTTTTGGAAATAAAATATCTTAAACCACAATTACTGAACTTTAATGAAAATTTGGTAACTAAATGGTTAAATGGTAATACATAGTAATTAAATGACAAAATTGCACAAGTTATATTCCGAAATAGTTTTGCTAATATCAAACTAAACTATCTTGTAATAATAGAAATAAACTTAAATAGAATATTTAAATTTGATAAAGAAGTAACTTCTATTTAGTAGACAGAAAGAGTAAAATAAATATTAATTGTAGCAATTTGAATTAAAGAGAAATAAACCGGAGTAGAATTGATATCCTATCTACGTGCAAAAATGAAACTATTTCAAAACTTCATAGTGAAAATGCAATTTCGAATCGGTTAGATCGTTACGTGAAAATCTATGTAATAAACTACGATGACGACATTCAGGCGCAAAAACTGTAACATATCATTTATAGACCGTTTCAAACGCTAGAACACAATCATAAAGAAATCACTGGCGTACAAGTTTCAATATGACCCACTTTTTGCGGATTACAACTATCGAATTCGCTTTTGTATACCCCCTTGCTATGATCTGTAATATTAGACGGGAATGGAACATTTGGTTGTCGGGATGAAATGTACAGATCAAAATTTCTGGCCCCTCGAATTTGTACTCTGTATCCATATTGGTAAAGGTGTGGATTTCGGAATTGGCTGAAAGGCAATCTTGGTCCCATGTATTAAAGATTTTTTGCGTACTGCGAAAAGGAAATGGGACGTGTGATATGTAGATTCTGATATCTTTTTGTAGGTTGCAGATAATACGGGGTGCGGCGTTGTGAATAGAGCGAAAACCGATTTGTTATTTTTCCTTCCCGCATCAGTATGTCGAGGTTCATTTCGGATCCAATAATAATATTCTAATGTAATGTCAATTCTGAATTGTTCTCGCGTTTCTGTTTTATTGTCACTTTTTGTTGCTTACGGATGTTTTTTGTGTGACATAAATATGTTCTGCTGTTATTTAAGTAACATGGTTTGTTAAGTTTTAAGGGCTAAAATATTGAATGGATTTTAATGAAAAAATAACTATAAATTAGTGAAGGCCTGAAGAAGAATGCAGGCTTCTTAGTTACTGATCTTATTTTATGATTTTATGCAATAAATTGTTTTGGACATATTATTTAGTTAAGAATTAGTTCAAAAACTAAAAATTAATAATAGTAACTTAAATTTTTTCATAAATATACAACAATTTAAAAAGAACCAGGAAAAAGCAGTAAATATAAAGCAAGGTAGATGTAGATCTTAATTTAATAATACCTCACAAAAGGAAAGTCCCATCTGCACGTGAGATCACCTTTGATCCGTAGACCCCAGAATTATATTTAAACCATAGCCTCAAAAGGTTCCAAAGAATTTCCATCTACCAGATAATTAGTTCCATTCTCCTTTGTATCCGTTAGGTTGCACTGACCTATTAAAACAGAATCAAGCATATTAAATTTTCTTCAGTGTATACGTTTCTTTGAAGAAACTGATGATAAAGAACTGCGCAAATGGAAGCCGTATGTGAATGGAAGGTAAATTTGAATGAGATTACATATGAGAATGAACTTAGGGACTTGTTCTATTGCGACTGGGAACGAATTATGAAGAACAAAGTATACTGGAATAATAATTTTTGTATAAGAATACCTTTTTAAAGAAGTAATGGTAGCTTTGTTTTTGTACTTACACATGCGATGCTAAGCTGTGTGGTTAGTTTGTATCAAAACACGAACTTGAAATAGGATAACTTGCAGAAGCCGATGTTCGATAAGACGCTTATGAAATTTAGAGTTGTTCGATTCTATGAATCTGCTTCATCTTCAGATGTGTATTAGAAATTGAATTATGATAATTTTTATTCGTCATACTTAGAATATTCACGTTTATTATGTGTAAAGGTATTATTATTATTTATATTTTTCAAGTATGACTAATAATAAGTCAGACATAATAACTATGACATAAAAATATTAAGTGACCTAAATATTGAAGAATGAAAAATCTAAGGTACATTAGTTAACAAATAGTTGTTTACTTGTGCTAAAATATAACAATGTTTTCTTAGGGTTTGTTAAAATAACAACGATACAATTTCCTGTATGCTATCTTGTGCATTCACGTCCGAGCAAGTCCTTCAACTGAAGTCCTCACCTCGGAACGGATCCATCCATCATCACATTCGCTTTTTCATTCCCAAGTGTGTTCCAGCTACTCATCACTGTCGTTTATCACGAGTTTCCGCCACCCATTGTCTTAGCGAATCTGACCTACTTGTTGAAACTCGTCTTGTTTTTGTGAGCCAAAACGGTTTGGTTAGGAGAGGTTACCTACTTATGAATAAATGGTATCTAATACAACAAATCTTTCATGGGCTTTATTAAAATAACTGATTCAATTTCCACAGCTAACTTGTGCGTTCACGTCCCAGCAAGTTCATCAACTCAAGTCTTCACCTTGACCAAGAGCTCGAAACGGGTCCATCCATCATCACATTCACCTTTTAATTTCCAAGTGTGTTCCAGCTACTCATCACTGTGTCGTTTATCACGTTGGCTGGCGCGAGTTTCCGCCACCCATTGTCTTAGCGAATCTGACCTACTTGTTGGAACTCGTCTTGTTTTTGCGAGCCAAAGCGGTTAGAGCTATTTACGCCCCTGTCGTCTTTATGTCGAAAACTTTACTTTTAATTGCATAGCTGGAGATGTCGTGAACTTATTGCTCCATGCAAAGTTGGTGAGTAGTTTTTGGTGAGATGATAGATGAATGGGCTTTGGAAAACTTGATGTAGTTCGTGATTCGATAGACAGGAAATTTCTTTGGATTAATTAAGGGTGTTTGTTAATTTTTTCAAGAAACTTTTCCGTTACAAAAGAATTAACACAAAGTTCTTATTCCAAATTACAGTCTTATTGAAATAAAAATAGAAACTAATTTTATTGAATTTGGAACCATACAAAAATATTTTTATTTCTTCGTGCAAATGCAATTCCAATGCGACTAATAAACCACGCCATATTAGTTAATGTTCCATGAGTAACGAATGCGGGGCGATTTTCTCTTGCCATGCAAATTAGTGCGAAGCGGAAATCGTTATGCCGTAATAAGTCCGCAACACGCGACCCTCTCACATTAACATATGACTATGACGGCTCTGTTCGATTCTCTGTTATTATTTTTCAATTTTTACTTTTTTATAACATGTTTGGAGCATATATTATGGACTACATGCTCCAAACATGTATGAGGTAAGTGGATAACGCTATCCATGGACATTTATAATTCATCACGGATATTATCAGAGTCTTTGATGACATTGGCCACAGATGCGTTGCTACAACTGTCCTCAGTTGTAGCAAAGTCCTAAGTTGGAATGCCTAATTATATCTCCATTAACAATTCAACGTAGATAACATTTCATAGTTATTTACGTTTTAGCTTTCATCTAATAAAGGTTCTTCGTTAAGAAGATCCCTTCAAACCGTAACAGAGCAGCTCTTAAAACAACTACTAGGCAAACATGAGTGTGACGGTGGTGTGTTCAAAATTAAACCATAAATGGTTTACCTTTCTCTTCTTTCGGTTCTTAACCATTACTTATGCACAAATGAAGACGCACCGAAAAACTTCTTATCATGTTTTATCGTATCAATATTGAACAATTTGAGAGTATAACATTAATAAACACGTTAATAAATAATAATGTAACATAATAGCTCTGATAATGATGTTAACTAATTTGACAGAATATGAAGCGCGTATTGAGACTCAATATCCCAATTTAAAAGCCTTAAAATGATTAATGAATAAGGTATACAAATAACAGTCTGCTATATGGGTCGTGAATATAAATCGAACGAGTGATTACCGTAAATCATATTTTATCGAAGCTCTTTCAAGTTAATGCACTCATCGTCGAATATTAACTGTACTTTGCACATGGTTTAAAAACATCACTATCCTGTGTCATATAGCAAGCGGATAAACTGCAAGCGATGTTTAGCTTATACTAGTACCACCACCGAATACATATACAAGTAAATATCGAGTCAATGTTAAGATAAAGATTTGACAAATTATTTTTTGTATTGTTGATAAAGTGACTTGATAAAAATTGAAAGAAGAAAGTAAAATAGATCAGATTTATATAATATAATTTTGCAAGATTGAAGAAAACTATTGACGTAATCCATATGCTAAAGAATTTTTCGAAGTATTTTAAGAGTGTATCAAGTCGAATTGCTATTAATTTGGATTAAGTCTCTATATTCTGAGAATGATACGACTTTAGAAGACAGGTAATTAATTCAGTTTTTTTAAAAGATCTTGTACATGTTTATCATTACCTACGTGAAAATACTATGTTGGTCATAAATCCTTCGTTTAATATCTTAGTTTGTCGGTGGAACAGTTACCCGTTACAATAATGATCAAGCTGGAAACAGATACCATATCCCTGAAGTATCGTAAATTCTGATTATTTCATCAGCAATGATTCGGCCAAAGTATTACATTATCATCGGCTCACCTCCCATGAGCTGAATAATTTGTGACTTGGTTTCTCTATAGTTTAAAATTTTAAAATTATGGATGTTATGCATCGTTATAATGTATAGAAAAGTATATTTTAATGAAAGTATGAATAAAGTGCAAATTATAATACATTTCGGTTTTACTCACAGTACGTATTACATTACTACAAATGCAAAAACGTCTCTAAAGTGATTTGGCTATAGTTTACCTTACAATACTATCATCCTATTGAGATTCATTACTGGCATCCATGGGTGACAGTGATCATATTGTCAGGTACATGCTGTGTGTGTATTCATTCAATATATTTGAAAGTTTGGAGTACCAAACGAGTAGGTAGTCCACTTGATGAACATCTGTAACCAACTCCATATGAAAAGTTCTACCATAGGCTGCACTCAAATGGTCTCTCACTCTTGAAAATTTAAACAACTATTATGACTTCAGTTTTATAAAAAGTTGTAATAAAACTGGTTAGCACAAATGAAATTGTAGCAAACATTTCCTAACATTTAAATGAATTATCTGCGCGCTAGCATGAAATCTGTCCGAAATGACATAATTTCATATCAGACAACGTTTGTAGTTTTGATTTTAAACCCAAAATTCATTTTAAGTGTTGTACGATCGGTATGAATTATTTAGGAAAATCAATAGAATTATTTGCATGAGAACTTTATTATTCACTAGCAGATCCCCAATAGTTTTACGCTATTACTGGAGATTGTAATAGCGTCTTTTTGACACTGAATGACAGCTAATAGTGTCAAACTAACATTAAATGACAGCCTTCAGGAAAGCATTATTTGAGCGTCCAGACTATAAGTACATTTCATGATAGTGGCAGTCGTACCTCTGGAGTAGAACCACATTTTATGTATGTTTATTGTAACGAAACGCGTAGCGAAGCGGTTACCATGTCTGACACGCAATCCTGGGTTCGATTCTCGAGACAGAGGAATGATGAATTTAGATTTCTGTTCTGGGTCCGGGTGTTTGATATTCATATATATGTGTACATGGTCCGCATAAGCGTATTATTTTTCTTAAGGTTAAACAAAACGGTCAACTTATCTACGTAATCCTCGCATATTTGTATACGTGAAAGTTCTAACCCGCTAAACAATTCTATTTATATCTGAAGGAAATACACAGCTTTTAAATCTCACCGTTATTTATTAACTCGGGGCTTCACATGTCCCGAGCAACCATTATTTAACATTACGCTGACGTCTAAACATTTATAGGAAGGTTTACCTGCGTCCTAAGGATATACACGTTCTAGGATAACGTTTAACTTAGAAACTTAGCTAGCTACAAGGCTGTTTAACACGAACGATGTATAAATTGAAAACTTAATAACGTCTTAATCCTAATTATTATAAATGCGAAAGTCTGTTCATTTGTTTGTTTGTAACGCCTTCACGCTTTAACTACTCAACCGATCGTTATGAAATTACGCACACATATTGCCAGGGGTCTGGAAAAGGACATAGAGTACCTTTCATCCCGAAAAATGATACTACTCCCGAGGAATAG
>DWPV01004782.1:0-13160 GCA_018251915.1 Urbanus proteus proteus
TCATTTTGGGCATTATTCAAACTGCCCGGGCATTGTGTATAATGACCAATTAATCACTTGGTCCATAACATATATACAGTTAATGATGTTGATAGGGCTTAATGTTGGAATGAGATGTGTTGATACTTGAAATATATGTTTAATGTTTACATGTGAAAATTTGTAATTAATTTATCTACAATCCATCAATTATAATTATTACTAGCTTTGCCCGCGACTCTGCAGGCGTTAAATTATCTATAAACCTTTCTCTTGAATCACTCTATCTATTAAAAAACTGCATCCGTTGCGTAATTTTAAAGATCTAAGCATACATAGGGACAGACAGCGGAAAACGACTTTGTTTTATACTATGTGAAGATTAAGTGTAGGTATATTACACGGCAATCAAGGAAATGTTTTGTTTGAGGTAAAAATACATTCAGTTATATTGAGTTTTTATAAATAGATCCAAGTTTGAACTTTTAATTCTATTTTAAAGTCTATTTTCTATATACTGGTATAGAAAACTATACATTTGGGTTAGCATTGTTACAAAAAAGGTAATCTAATTTTTCGCCTTATGCTAATTTAATTTATTTGTAGATACAAATAAGTAGTAGACAGGTAAGCAACAAATTGAAAATTACCAGTACCTACAAACATATTTAGATTCCTACCTACGCAAAACTTTTGAAATAATTCGTGTTATTTCCACTACCAATTAACTAGACATGCAGAAGTAATTAACTCTTCAAAAAAGCTTCAAGAACACGTCGCACGTAAGGATACCTACATACGTAAATAGAATAAACACCGTGGGAGACACATGTACCGCTGACACCCGTGTGCATCGCGCCTTATGTCCACGGAGCAGAGTCGTGAATAGAGTCGAAGTTGTTCGTTGAGGTGGTTTTGTTTTTAAATCGTAATGGAATGATACTGCGGAGTGACGTGTGAACAGTATGGTGGCGCTTTCACAGGAGTGGTCTTTTAACGGTGATTAGGGGGCTCGGCCGCTTCTCATGAGGGGTTATGATTTGATCGACTTGCTCTTTTTGCGTAAGGCGTCGGATGTACGTTTGGTCTTGAACTGTGTTTAGTCTTGACTTGTGTATTTAATTTTGTTTGTCGATGTAATTTTAACGACCCGCGTGGTGGAACGGTTACCATACCGGTCTGACGCGCAATGGATGCCGGGTTCGGTTCCCGGCCAGGCAGACATCTAAAAGATGAATATAGGTTTCCTTTCTAAGTCTGGGTGTTTGTGTATTCGTGTATGTGTGTGTCCATGGCACCCACGACACAGGAGAAAATCCTAATGTGGGGCTATGAGTGTAAAAAGCGTTTTTTTTAACTTATTGATATTAATAGGATTGGTTTTTTGGTATGGGATTAGATTTTCCTATTTTCTTTAATAAATACTAGTTAATTGACTTTAGGCATCTAGCAGTTGGTTTGATATAAAATTATAGGCACCTATTCTTGATTTTAAATGACATGAATTATATTTGTATTGAAAGATTTATCGGGTCTAATTGAGTCGGTTTCTACAATTTACCTAATGTACCTACTACTTTTAGAAGATTTACATAAAATAATTATTTAGAAAAGATGATCTATTTCCTATTAGCCTATACATATCTACATGACTACACATTTATAACATTAAATGTAGGTAAGTATGTAAAAAATAAAAACTCTTTTTATGTACAACTTGTTCAAAATACCACTTAGTAAACAGCGTAGAGCATTGCCGTTTCTGAGCAACCATTTGTAATCAAATTCCTGCGCAAAATCGAAATGTTTGCTATAAAAGTTTACAACGCGCCGAATCGCCCAAATTTCATTACGAAGTGGAAGAAACCGGTTGGTAATATCGTTTTAAAAATCTTGACCGGAAGGTTAATTCTACAAAAAGATTTTCGTTAAAAAAATAACTGCGTGCTATAGTTATTTTTTCTATGAAATTTGAGTAGCAAACAAGCTTACCCTTACCTTACCGCCTTATGATATTTTTTTACTACAGAATTATGTAATCAACTACATATACGTACATACATGTGTGTATTAGGATTAGTATTCTATCAGAAGTTGGTTGCGTTGCTACCCCTGAGGGCTAAATTGGAATGCCTCGTGTATCTTAACGCCTTTTGGGTTAAGGAAAAATAGATATGAAAGCGCGACAATTAAGCGAGTTTAAATACCTAAGAACTAAGTTTATCCTTTTTACCAGAATGCAGTGATGGCTAACGACTACTTACTACTTTACAACTACTTACTAGTTAACAATATTGCTACAATAAAACCACAGAAAGTAACAATACACCTATACACATAATAATATAGAAAATATCTAATGTCGAAGGTTTAGTAGAATCATACTCCAATAAAGATCCCTTTTAAACTCAATATTGTCTAAACTCTCCCGTCTTTTGACCGTGCGGGCCCCAGAACGTATGCAAATTTTATTTAAAAAAAATGCAAGTGGCCGGCCACATGTCGCCACGCAATGGAGACCGCTCCTTTTTATTATTTTTATTACCGGCCCACTCTGGCCCACCTTACTCGTAACACGTTCGTATTGCGTATTCGGATTGAAATTAGTTTGAATTTACATGACTATTTGTTTTTATTTTATCGTTTTGTTTTAGTACATTCTCTTACGAATATCCTGAAGGTGAAAGTTTGTAAGGATGAATGGATTGTTACGAAATATCTTATGATCGGATTTATACAAAATTTGATAGGTAGGTACATACACCCGTAACTCATAAACTGGTTTCACAAATAGGTACATAATTATATCTCTATCGCAAAAATGTGATGCTTGGGTCACATTTTCACGGTAAATAGGTCTGAACCGCGTGAACTGATGAAATATTAAAAATAGACCGATTATCTTATAATATATTTGAACACATAAAAATAAATAGATGTGTGACATGATAAAATGATAAATAATCTTATAGATTTAACAAATTTACCACTATTTCCTATGATTACTATAATGAAATTACTCAATTTTCAAAATTTAAAGTCACGTATGTTGTTATTTCAGAACTATCGAAAATATTCCATTTAGTTTTATTATGAGTGTTCTAAAACGTGTTCGGAGTTCTTCAAAGAGCACCCTTGACCTAGAGAAACATAACCTCTTTACTAATATAAAATCTATGCTTATGATTTATCCGTATCATTTATATCTAATACTCAATATATTCATGAAGGTATATACCAGATAGGTATAGTTATAGGTACCTATTCGAAATTGGTTAAAATGTAATTAGATTTTTCTGAAATCCGTACGACATTTATAGGTCCAATTAGTTACCAATAAAGTTGTCTGTTTGTAAAAATATTGTTAGCATTTAGCCTTGAAATTTAAGGGTAAAGATAATAAAGAGATACACCTACTTCTTATTGAATTTTATAGGAATCTTATGGGAACTAACAATATAATATTTTTGGCTTTGAAAAACACTTTCCATTCAAGCTTTTCTCCAAGACTATATATAACATTTCACTGAGGACTTGTTGTAGTAACAAACATAACCTTGACCGATCACATCGAATTTTCCTACCAGCCAATGTTCCATCCAATCTTAAATTTCGATTTGGATTCCGCATATTTTCCACTATTCGCGATAACACCTACATCCGTTGCCTTGAGACTCGGAAAAATGAGTTCAAATCTAAATTTCATCTTCAAATCCAAACACAATTTATTAGTTGCAAAATGTGTTTACGTTGGGAAGTGGCTTGTCTTTTCGATGGGATGGATGGGTGCCCATTAGTTACGTTACTCTAACGATTAATTACCTCAATCGTCACGGAACGCAAGGTTGTCTCAGTTAGATTTTTTTAATAGATTTTGAAAGGTACTTATAAATGATTTTAAGTGGCTACATTACTTAAAAAACACTTTTTACACTCATAGTCCAACACTAGGATTTTTTACACTCGTGTCGTGGATACCATGGACACACAAACACCCAGACCCAGAAATCTAAATTCATCATTCAGAAATCTGTCTGGCCGGGAATCGAAGCTGGACCCCATTGCGTGTCAAACCGGTATAGTAACCACTTCGCTACGCGGGTCAAATTGCCGGTTGCCGTAACATTTATTGACTTTAAACTCCAAATCTTGGTCACATTGCTGTCTCATAGAACTAACTTGTATATACCTATGCCTTCTGTAATGCCTGTAAAAACTGTATGAGTTACTACGTAACGCTTAATAAATTAATAAGCTTTTAAAGCTCAGGAGCATCTTTCGAATGAATATATTTTAAGTACCTAAAATAATCTTAAATATTTATTCGAGTATCCTTGACAACTAGTTAAAATATAGTTTTGCCGCAAACCTTTCCGACTGATACGCCAGTAAGCATAGTCGGAAAATGTTTGTGTTATACCTATTAAAATAATAAAATACGTAAATAATTACATAACAACTGTTAATTATTCGACAATAATCGCAGCATTTTATTTCTTTTAGCCCTGTTTCTAAAATAAAACAGAACATAAAGCAATCATGACTAGACAGGGGATAATAAAATAGAAAGAGTTAAGAGTTATTGCCTGTCATCAATTGCGATTCAAATTATACAGCACTTTTTTTCGCCACAACAACACCAGTGTCATGCTGAAATTTTTCTTCGCCCTGTTATCGAATGCCTTCGTACCTATTTTAGCGTTGCTACCTTGCCAAAACGTGGGAATAATACAGCGGTACTCAAATTGTAATATTGTATTTTTTTACGTATACAAAAATCATAGTTGGCAGCGTACCGTCTAATGTTCAATTATCTAAACTCATGCAAATAATTAACTCTTTCTAGTAACTCTTGGGGTAAGTTGGAACATGTCTATAAATAAATACTCTTTGTGTTACCAAAATCTAAAACACTCGCTCTTAAGTAGTAGAGTTTCTGTGTTACATATTTCTGACCTAGTATTCTAGTTTAGACTTGGCTATAGGTGTGTTTCAGTTTAATTGCATGCCAGTTTGGCTACTTTTTATATCCATCATGTTAAGTGCTAATGATATTTTTGTTTAAGACAACAAATTATTGTGACATCAGTGCCACCGCCGTAGAGCTACAGGCAACTTTTTATGTTTTATAATGATTTCATCATATAATATAACTTAGTTATTTAAATATTTTTATACTAACTTTTTTAGATATCCACAATTACATGCAAATGACGTACACGTGTATCCCTCAGATTGAGAGCCACTGTCATAATGGATGGAACGATCATAGAGCACTGTGTTCGCTAGATAGTAATGTCTTTACACGTATTTTTTTATTGGCGTGTACAAATTATAATGACGGTCTCCGGCGCCAAAGCCGCGGTGTTACACATTACTCAATACGCCGCTTTTAATACGACAGTTATTTATTTAGTTTTTAATGCACGGAGATGTTTGTCTGCGAAAATAATTTAGAAAATTAAGAGTTCGTAATTGAGGTGGTGATTAGGGATGGTTAATATAAAATTATGTAAAGAATTAGTTTAATCAACTACAAATGTACAATCAGCCTATTTATTTATTTAATCAGATAAGCCTATTTAAGTAGGTATCTATTTATTTATTTATTCAATCTATATGTGCCATTACAATAATGTATGTACAGAGGTAGACTTAATGTTATAAGCATACTAACTATCGGATCCTTGCGCGCAGTTTTTTGTCACTACCATACTTAATTCTAATATTATTCGCAACTTTTTCAAGAAATATATACAGTATGTACAGTACATAAAAATTAGAGGCCAAATAAAAATGCAATTCCTGAGATATTTGTGTATCACAAAATCAAGTACAAATCCTTTTACATGGCAAGCCAGAACTACACAGATCTGTTTCGTTTCATTTTCTATGATTTTGACAACTATTTTAATTCGACAACTTTGTTTTAACCGTAATACCTACGAATAACCGGTTCACGGTTAAAACAAAATTATCAAAAACATGTTAGTAGTAACTGCACTACACCCGGATAATTGTAAACAAAATTGCATAGTTGTCACGTAGCCAAAAAGATCGCGATCTTGAACGTGAGCAATTAGCCCGCACTGTTTGGATGACAATTAAATTAAGTGGCTACCTGGAAAAAAACATTACCACTGCTTTACTCGTAGTAACCAAAGGACTATTCATCAAAGTCGAGGAACATTTTTGATAGGAATAAAATTTTAAGTCTTCGAGTAAAACGGTCAAGTTGTTCTTTATGTATTTTAGTATGTCGTGGATTTAATTATAAAATTTATATGGGTCCTTTGTAAAAATATAACAGCAAAGAAGATGTAGTCCATCTCACTATAAGTGGCCACTGCTGCCCATCTATAACCAAATGCACAAGAATTGGACCTATACCGAAGCGCAAGCAAACATACCTACATAACCTACCTTTGCATCGCAATAAAACTAATAAGAGATAAGTAGGTATAGTAACCAAACTTAACTCTAATGAAAAAAATATGACACTACAAAAAAAAAAACAATTACATTTAATATATTATCAATTATTATGTATTTACAATATTTACAAACAATTAACTAACATATAAAACTAAAACTAAAAATTACAACTAAATTCTAACATTACATTAATTTTATAAAGTACAAGTTGTTGCGTTTCTTTTATTACATTAGAACTAAGAATAGTTCTACAACCTCTTCCAGTCTAATCTTATACCTTTAAAACCCTATGAAAAAGACCTCACAAAGACTCTTTGAGGCACGTCCGGCGAGACCGGATGAGGCAACGGTTACCGTGTATGAGCACTAGAGTTGCGAAATATCGTATCATATAACACGCCGGAGGCGAAATCCCTTTTATTTTGGATTTGTATAAAAAAGTAACTGTAAAAAATCTTGAGCATAATATCATAATATTCGCACTGTGTAGAACATTGAACATTAAGAACCGGATATTAAATGGCTTTAAAATACTACAAAGATCAATATCGATATCGGTATTTTATATTGATATATAACTAAGAAGGCTAGATATACAGACCACTGCTGAGCACTTTCTGTTTAGGTGTTTTATCTTCTGATAGGTATTAACTTAAAGCAATCAAAAGCGCTGAATTCCATTCATCATTAGATCTTAAGATCTTGACCGTATACAAGTTAATACCAAGCATATCATCATAGCCTAAGCATTGATATGAAGTCAGGAAGTGCAATAACCTCTAAACTGGTAAAAAATGGCGATTGGCAAGCTGTAACGAGCGTACAAAGCCGCTTTGTGCGCGTCCGGCGACCGGATGCGGCTACGGTTACGGTATTACCAACTTGTAGTATTGAATGACGTTCCGGCACTCTAGTATATAGGTGGTAGTGTGTATCACTTAATTAGAAAGATGATATATTCTTGAAAGTAGTTTGAAAATGGAATCCTTTGTGGTTGGTCTCTGGTGACGCTAGCGCCACACCTATTTCCGAGAAATAGCACTTTTAGCGCTGCTATACTCAGGTTTGTTCACATGCTTTTAACGTTGATGGAGAACATCGCGAGGAAATATATACGCCTAGGAGTTTAAAAAGAACATGGCCAGTCTAGCACTCATATATAGCTACCTACAGGACATTACTAGACCTTATGTAATCTGAAAAAAGACCCGTGCCCAGCAGCAAAGTAATGAGTTGAAAAATGCTTCTAATTTCACCGGCGTAAGTGTTGTCTATGAATTAGTGAGCTTTCCTGTGTAATTAACAGCTATAATAATACCAATTAATTACATATTTTAAATGTACCTGTAAAATTTAACTCACGTTTTTATCCAATACAATTAGCTTCACGGTAAAATCCAGGTTAATATTTATTCCCCCACTAATCTTAATTAAAAGCATTATAACGTATATGTTATACGTACACACCTACATATAAATATCACAGCGGGTAATGAACCAGTGATTATAGGTGGGTAAGTAGGGCACGTCGATACGTCGCACGTCGGACGTTCCGATTAGGGATACTCCTGTAACACTAATGTATCGATATTTTTATTACTTGATATATCGATAAAATACAGTTTTAATTTGTTTAGAAATTAATTACACCTTAGAATAGACTTAATACCGGCAATTGTACGTATTATTCGTATATCGAAAAAAACGAAGCATATCGATACCTATGTATTTTTTGTATTAATACTTTAAGTAATAAAAATAACAAGTGACTAAATTAATAGGTAAATACACTTAATTTTTTAGTCTCTACAAATAAAAAAAGTAGGTTAGTAAGGCAATACCAACTAGATCGTTATTACAAAATAAAATTCACAACTTATTTAGTTAAAAAAACAATAACTAAGTGCCT
This sequence comes from Urbanus proteus proteus, assembly GCA_018251915.1. Classification (NCBI taxonomy): domain Eukaryota; kingdom Metazoa; phylum Arthropoda; class Insecta; order Lepidoptera; family Hesperiidae; genus Urbanus; species Urbanus proteus. Next base: position 8,324 of record DWPV01004782.1, read on the forward strand.
ACAACTGTTCTAATACAATGTAAGCATTATAGGAAAAATATATTTAAAAATAAATGTACACTACTGATCCCAGTAACAATTTAAAAAATATCGACAATATCGATATCCATCAAAATTTATCGAGTAGTGATATTTGCGTGATTTCATCTCTAGCTGTGATTCCACGAACGCGCTCCGCCCAGACGTGTGCCCGATTCACCTCTGACAGTTGTTAATCATAGATACCTATTTTATATCACTATCTATGTGCGGTACTCAGAAATTTCTTGTAAATTTCTCTAATAAAACTGTCAGATATTAAGGCTGCGTACACAAATCCCGAATGAAGCTGTATCTTAGCGTTAAACTGAGTTAGACTTCGAGTCCAGTTTCTCTCACTATTTGTCGTCATTGTTACCTATGTTTGTCTTAAGTACCTCCATAGGTAGACTATTTTGACATGAGAATTACATTTTGTTTACAAAGTATGACTTAAAATATATTAAATATCAGGCATATAAAGACATACATATAAAAATATAAAGCATGTATAGAGATATAGAGCACTCCTAATTTACTGTAGGTATATGAGCTTCGCCATACCTATTAACGCAATTAAATAACACAAAATAATTTAATTATATCTTTATTTAATCTTAACTTTGAGTAACACATACCTACAGCTAATATTATCTTGTTTAATATTATTATGGTACAGTAGATGCATTTAAATATCTACGGGCTAGTTGCAATTAGACTTTCTTTGCTAAAAACATTTATTTTGAAAATAGTTACATGGATCGTGGACATGGAGGTTTCACAGCAAGTTAAACTACGAGGTCCAGATCTAGTCGCTTTAAATTTCTCCAAAATGTATTTTAATTAACAACATGATTCATGAATTCATTATATTATTATTAGTATCTACTTAGTATCTTTATTATTAAATCTTTGACAAAGAACTTTACCGCCATTAACACAGCAGCTATAATTACCAAACATCATAATACCTGCAACATTATCAATGTATGACGAAAATTAATCAATGTCTTAATTTAATTAATTCTAATAGTAACACGGAGGTACACGTGTTATTTCATTCGGGATTAACTCTTGGCGGGCTTTGAAGTGATCTAGATACCTACTTTGTATACTAAATGGGTTTTGTTTCAATTAATAAAAGTAGGTAGGTACGTTCAATGGTAAAACTTCTTGAGATTACACGATATTTGCTTGTATATTTATTTTTGAGTAGCTATTCTCTACTTATTTAAACATAACAGAAATCACGCTCCCGCGAGGGGGGTCGCATGCGCGTGGAGCGCGCACTAATGCTTTTTCCAAATATTAAAGTAACCTATGTTACGCCTTAGAACATCATCTTTCAGTAAAAGTCCCGTCAAAATCAGCCCAGCCGTTTAGAAGATTATTTCAACCAAACAGACAGACAGACAGATAGACGGACAGAGAGGCAATACAATTTTATATGGCTTTTTGGCAGGTAATGTGTACACTTTCACACGCATTGAGTAAAAAGTTGTTATTTTTTAATCACAAACAGACACTTCAATCTTAATGAGGTACTCGTATTTGTATAGATTTTAAAAAGTCGTATAATAGATATTTTTTTCTGATTATTAGGCTCGCAATAAAGGTATCGATAAAATTCTAATTTGAGATTTTACTATTCAGTCCTAATTAAGCGCAGAAATTTGAAATTTAATATCTGATATCTGATATCTGGGCTCGTCACAGTGACAATTATTCATGAACGATAGGTTACCGCTTAACAAAAGGTATACAAATGTGTACCTAGGTACCCACGTTTATTTACTGATTCACGTAAATAAAAGAAAAGTGCTGATAATATTTAAAAAGGTATTTTTATTCCAAAGTACTCGATACCGTAATTATTTTGGAAGTAAACAAACAGCTTTTTCTTCACCTTTGCGTGTTTAATAAATCTACTTGACACTAGATGGCGCTACTCGTCTGTTACTCCCTACGCTGAAATTCACAATACAGTAAAAACTATAATACTTGAAATTGCAAATAGAAATACATAGATATGTACGGCTTGTTTTAAATTAACGTGACAGTTAAGTAATTAATGTAATATTTTATATAATTTTTCATTTTGTAAAATATTGGTTAAATCATTTCCAACTTCGTTTAGTAGATTTACGGATTAATAAATTTATAAGGTGGTAGAATCAATGTGTTTCTACTGGAAGGGCACCTTCACACGTCTGGTGACGTCATTGTATATACTCATTTTTGCTTAGGTATTCGTTTTATATAAATTGAATTAAACAGACGTATGAAAATACTCGTAACGTAGAAAAGCAAAATAAGTGTAAGAAGTAACAATTCTTTTATTAATTTGCATTGCTAGATAGGTACAGATACCTAATAATGAATTTGAGCAACTCAACTAGGTATATGGTATATGGTAACTAGGAATTTACATAAAAAGTACTATTCAATTAAGTAATATTTTGCTCAAAACAGAATAAATAAACAGTTTACTTACCTAAGGGTCCATATAGCTTTATCTGTAAAATGTTCTACTATAATGATAGGTTAACCACATTGTTCCTATACATAATATACCTAGGTACCTAAACAAGGCATTAAAACTTACCTAACCACTTGTTTTTATTACCCACTCATTCCGTTTAATTAAAACATGTGCTAGGTAATCAACTATACCTAACATAATACAAAAATAATATTCCTTACGTGGCTATACCTATCAACTGTGTTTTTATCCTTTTTCCTTGTCCGTTGCCAAGAGTCATTAATTAGACACCTACATACAGAATTCTTCTAGGAACCACACATGGAGTCGAGGTTGCTTTTTATTAAGTTTTTTACACTCCACGTAACCAATTTAAACTGAGCTAAACTTAAACCATTCTCAGTTTTATTGTCTTAAGCATAAGAATCGAATAAGATGTCAATATTATATGAACGAGGAATAATTTAGTTTTATCTTGGAGCGTGGTTTAAAGGAGTTAGAGCTCTGTGGCTAAGACGTTAAGTGTGAAGAGTCAAGTTGTCTGGATGTCTTTATATGGACCGCATGTTACCTGCGTAGATGTCGAACATGTGCATTTCTGAATGGATATTGTTACTACCATAATAATGGCCGCTTCGAACTGAGTTGGGAATTTTATACTTAAGCAGGTACCCGCCTCTTTTTTTGGATGATTTTTTTAATACGGGGAATTTCTTATGTAGGTATAGCTATTATCGTGTATGTGTGGTATTCTGGCTATTATTCTGGTTGATTTGAATTGCCTAGTTGTTAGGTAATTTTAGTTGATCCGGCGAAAATTATAATTTATGTTTAGTTTTAATTTTACATAATTTATAGTGTTCTGATATTCTTCTATACAAATGAATAAAATTGAAGAAGTTTGTGATTTCAATTACTTAAGCCATATGAAACTAAAGTTGCATTTAGTGCATAGGGGCCCCCCTCTCGGGAGAGTAAGGTTTCAGTTATGTTTATGTATGTACTTCTTTTTACTTTTTAAACGCGAGTGAAAACCGCGGAGATCAGCTAGTCGTAAATAAATATTATCTTTGTTTAAAAAAACATCGTGAATAACTTAACGAAACGCTCATTTACGACTTCATAGAATTTATTAATTTATGACTTCATAGAAAAATATTCAAAAAATATAGGTAGCAACGGGATTTCCCAAGTAACGTTCCATTACTTCAATCGTTCGAAGCCTTAAGGTATTTGATTGGTGGAAGCCGCACAAAGTAACGCTAGAGGTTTTAACTTTAATGACAGTTTAAACGGCTCCTACTCTGTTGTACAACTATAAATTATAGACGTAACTGCTCTCATTGCGTTTACAACTTCATTTCAAGTGGAGTTGTTTTGCTCTTGCAACAAAATATGTGAGTAACTAGCTGATCCCTGCGGTTTCACCCGCGTTTGAAAAGTAAAATTTTTTAAACATAACTGAAATCCCGCTCTCCTGCGAGGTCCTGCAAGCGCATGGAGCGCGCGATAATGTTTTTTTTTTTTTATTTTAGGGAGGCTTTGGTTTGCCTTAAACCCTCAGCTATCTTCCCATTAAAGTCCCATCAAATTAGGGCCAGTCCTTTAGAAGATTACCTCAGCCAAACAGACAGAATTCATTGTATTTTTGTTATAGATATCGTGAATACTTTCATATGCATGGAGTAAAAAGTTTTTTTTTGAAATCACAAACAGGCAATTTTATTTATGTATTTGTAGATATAGATAGCATTGTCGTCTACTTAATTTTCTGTGTACTGTTCTTCACCCGAGTTCGAACCTCCGACCCCTCCGCTTAATAAGATGAGTTCAATCACTTGACTATGCCTGGCCTGATTGCCCAGGATATCATTGCAGTAGGTGTATAGGTACTCACACAGGTATATGTAGATATGTACGTAGTAAAAATAGTTAGGTACCTATTTATTTGTTACATTGAACTTATTATTACCTGCTCTTTTATGCCTCACAAACCGTTTTCAAATTTTACGCAGGCTTTCTTACATACCTACCTTCGAAGTTATAAGTGGTCACATAGTAAAATGGTTTTTTAACCTAAAAATTCTATGGCTAAGTTCAGCCGCTTTGACGTAGCCCGTAAAAACCCGTAAAAATGTTAGGTACCTATCGTGTAGCTTAAAAATACTAATTATTATGATAGGAAAAAAAACAAATAGGTACATAATAATACTTTACATAAATTACATAGGTTGAGTCATGAGTAAAATATATAGCAACCTCTTTGACGAACTACCTATGCAGAATTATTTTTATTAACATGCTTATTAGTTGCGTATACCTATTTAAATTGTTTTT
>DWPV01004783.1:0-13157 GCA_018251915.1 Urbanus proteus proteus
CTATGATTTTTAACAAAAACCTTGAGCAAAACAATCTTAAACTTCAAACTTAATTTTCTGTCATAATGATTGTTGTGATTTAGAACATTTCTGCTAAACACGGTCCAATTCCAACTAAAAAAATAATATTGTAATAAAATGTAATAAAAACAATGATTAACAGATAAACCTCAAAACTCTCCTGAGCCCTGAAAAATGACCATTTTCGACTTGTCGACTTATCCACTCTGCATACGGATTTAGTCTTCATGTTAATGATTAATATTCCCTGTCTGATTTTGATCGAATGGTATCCAAACAAGATAAAGATAAAGTAAATAAAAAGGGGATGAAATATAATAGAAATTAGGGGTCATTTACTTATGTTTGTAAAATAGCAACATACCAACTTCCTCCCAAATCGCAGCGGTGCGGTCAAAGGAGCATGTGGCCAGCACTTGTCCAAACTCCGGATGTGCCCACGTGACCTTCCACACAGAGCCGTGATGTGCCTTCCAGCTGCCTGTGAGCCTCCAACCACCTTTGCCGTCTGTGTCCCAAACCTGAAAAGTTTATGAAAAATTATTATTACTTGTACTTACTTATTTATTACTTTTTTTAATACATTTCCACATTGAAGCGCCATATTAGAGTACTCTCAAGGCCTTTCCCAGATGTGGATAGAAGTATGTGAGCAATAATGGGAAATAAATCTGACATTGATACTGTGATGTTACACAGGCTCAGTAGTAAATGAGCATGCACCCAACCTGATAATACATAGTCACTGCCGTGACATCTGTGGTCAACTTCATATAGATCAGGGGTACCATCTGAAGTCAATCACTAAGACGTAGTTACTCCCGTGGACTGCACTCTTAGTACGAGTTTGTTACGTTTTCTTGATCAATATTGGTTTGTGTTTACACCTATTTTACCATAGAATAATTTATTTTAGACGAATGGGCCCAAACGTAAACGAGGAACGTTTCACTAAATGTAATAACTCGTAATCGGGGTACAGACCAATAACATTGATTCAAATTTCTATCATAAAATGTTATAAAAAAAATACCTTAATACGATTGGCATTAAAGACAATGACATTTGTTTAAATAAATTGATAGATATATTAATTTTATCTATTAGGGTATCCTTGGTCAGTGTAATATCTCAGAAAGAGCCTCTAAGCGTCATAACACCAAATTGAAAAAAAAATTAAACCTTACGAGGTTTAGCATCGAAACTTTATAATATCATCATTATTTACATAGAGATAATAGTGTTAAATTTAGAATCAAAACAACATCCTAACCTTAACGTACTGATCACTCGAGCAAGTGGCCATTCTTTCGCCGTAGAAATCGTATGCTACGTCGTGGATTAGGTCTTTGTGGTCGGCGATTATGATTTGCGACTCGAACAAATTATTTACCGCTAAGTCTCCCATTTTAATAAATTATAAATCTAAAGATAACTGATAATCGCAACAACAAAAGGGAACAACTTTGAGATACTTTAACGAACTTCTAATGTCAATGTCAATTACTGACAGTTTAGATTTTTTTAACTTTTTTTCGCAGCTCATGATTCGTTGTTTTTAATGCCAAGAAGTATATCTCAAGTAGCATCTTATTTCCCTAATAAAACGATTACTTTATTAGAACTATTAGAAGGATATTCATAATCCGATAATATAACAAAAGTTCATCGTTTGATTTATAGTGCAGTACTGCATTGCAGTAAATTATGTTTTTTTGGCGTATGTCGTTATTAATAAACCCTTGAAAATTTAAAGTCAGCTGGTCTTAATTGTAATTGAATTTTGCCACTTAGACTATTTTATAATCAAAGATCTCGCTCTTTTTGGTCCACAGCATGCAATTTTGTCGAAAATTGCAGTCTTAACACGAGCACATATTTTATTTCGGAAAAATAAAAAGAAAAACAGGATTACTAGTCTATATTTAACGTCTTTAATAAAAATAAAGCAATATGTATACACTTATATTATTAGGTAACAAATGCAAACATTCACAACATTATTACACATACACAGACTTTTTAACCGATATTAAAGCACAATTGTAACAAATTATGTCAATCAACAATTTCATTAATATATCTTGGGGCAACATTTTAATCAATTGGCACTATAAATATTAATTTAAAATATTAGTACTAGTAAACAGACGTAATGCTTGACGTTTGATGTTAAGCATTAAGAATATCCTCAAATTAAAATAGAATATTCCATATTTAATATAATGAGTATGTTTTTAAGCTCTAGACACAAAACTAGTATCTGTTCATTAAGAATAACAAATCTGATATTAGTTAAAACAAGCAAGTAGTCCGATTATTACAACTACTAGATATTATTTGGGACAATCAATTTGATTCTAAAATTTCATGATAATTTTTTGTGTATGTTGTATCTTCTTTTAGATATATTTTACAACAAACTCTGCTGAGCCTTCAATTGATCTAATTGCAAAGCTAATATTCTATTTGTTTCTAGTAGTGCTGATTGATTTTGCATCACATTTTGCATTTGCTCATTCATATTCGTGAGTTGCTTTTCTAAATACAGTTTCTGTTTTGTCAATGCCATCATGATGTGAAGGAAATAATTACGATTGTCATCAGCAACGTCTGATAATGTTAGCTTAATGAAATCTTTGAGTTCATCAACAACCTTCGGGTCTATACTAGGCGCTTGATTATTATTCAGCTTGAGATTAGACAAATTAATATTTGAACACTTTGCATCATCTGTGACACCATTTAAGACGCATATTGGTGAAGGAAGTGCAAAATTTTCAGCGGTTCGACTATTTAGTGGTGTTGATACTTTGCTGATGTTTTTCTCCACATCTAATTGACGGTATCTCATTTCATGTCTGTCACTTTTCCTTTCAAATTCTGCAGATTTGTTTGCATCTTCATCAAAATCAACATTAGATTTGTCGAGACCCATCATCACGAGGAACGAATCTGCTGCTAAATTGTTTTCTCCGGCCCCTGGTACTTCTAGACTAGGTTTTGGAGGGGTATCATTGATGAAGAACACATCTGATGTTCTTGTTCGGACTGGTGAGTGAACTTTTAGAGGTGAGTTCATATCAACTTCCTCTCTAAGGCTTACTTCAGTTGATAATGTCTTCTTTCTTATAGGTTGAAAGGCAATTTTCTTTACCTCTTCCTCATGTCCTTTCAACACCTTGTATGGGTTGGTTAAATCTCTCAAATCATATATTAGTATGTGTCCACTTTTTGCTCCAAGAGCAACCTGGTTCTCCGAGTTCATTGCTATTGATGTTAATGTGTATGATGTACGGATTGTAGACACAACATTTTGTAACCTTATATCATATACGTGCATGATTCTGTCAAAGCCACTAGAGAGCATAACATCTTTGTTGATGAGGGAAAATGCAAAATCACTGACAGGTGATGCATGGATGTTTTCAAAGAATGCCTTGTCCTTATTTGTAGTGATGTCTCTAAGTACGATGTGGCCCTCATCCGTTGCAAGTCCTATGAGAGATCTAGATTCATGGTGGAATTTCATAGCTGAAATACTCTTTGAACAAGGTAATTTTATTGTTAGCACTGGAATATTTGAGACCAGACCATATATTACTGTGTCTCCATTCTGTAGAGAGCTCGCTAGGCTTGTGTTCTTGGCATTGTAACTGATGAAGTTAACGCTAGACTGTTGTGATGGGCTTGGAAATGTCTTAGTGATTGTTTTATTCTTGGTGTCCCATATCATAACATTGCCACTTTTGGTACCAATGGCAATGTTACGGTGACCCTCCCGATGGAAACTTGCGGACCATGTGTCTTTCAGTGGTATGTGCTGTAAGCTTCTAATATCATGGTCAGCAGGACTCAATATCTCTATTAGGCCTTTTGCATTCACCTGGAAATCAAAATAAATAAATTTACCAAAGTTTATTGATATCAAACTGCATTCAAAATTTTGGAAGAAGTGTTACCATTTCAAATTTCTACTGATTAATATGAATAATAACTGAATTTAAATTTTCTCATTAAATTTACCAAAGTGCATAGATATAGTCCAGTGATGTCAAACTGCATTTAAACTTTTGAAAGAACTGTTACCGTTTCAAATTTCTACTGATTATTAATATGAATAATGACTGAATTTCAATTTTCTCATGCAAGATCACAGATTTCAGTAGAATAATGGGAGTGACATCATAAATTAAGTATGCAATTGTAGATTGGTATCACAGTCGTTAAACGAATTACAATGCATTGTTCAGCCTTCAGACCGTGATTCCTGGCACACCCATTAGGTAATTGACCTATCTATACAAGGAATATTATGCATATGCAGACAAATTATGTCATTAACGTTTTGGCTAAAAAGTTTAAATACATCTCATGTAACTCGTTGATATTAGCTTATATTACCTGTAATAAGTATTTACTGTCGTCACTCCAAGATATATCTCTCATAATCCCATCATAGCACCCATAAGATTTTTTCAGTTCCCAACTGTTTGTATCGTATAGTAATAATCGCGAACTAACGGAAGATAAATACATCTTAGTTGTTTATTTAAATGGACTCATGAAAAATAATTAATAAGCTGAATAGAATTTTATTCCGTTAGTTATTTAGACTTCGAAAAAAAGTCGCCGAAACGATCACAGGAAACATAAAATTTTGACATTTCAAAACAATGCACATTGCCATTCGTTGATTTATGATACGAAACTGTGTATTGTGTATATTGCCATATAAATTATATTTTGTGTGAATATTTTAATATTTATTTTAAATATATGACACACTTTGAAAATGTCTATTTATAATGGATAACTAAGTTTATTAATACTTCAAAATTATTATTATTCACACAAAATTTTCTAAAGAATTTTAAGAATTTGGCTGTGGCCTGGGAATGTGACACTGACATTGATGTCATTGATCTGTTACCTCTGACGTGTACTGTTTCAGATTTTTGCGCTGTTTTATTAAAAAGCCAAGCAAGTTTTTAGCTTTGTAAACTAATTAAGAAGTAAGTTCATCATAATCTCCTGCCCGCAACATATTCCAAAAACACAGTGTGGAACATCATCATAACATCATTATAAATTAATAGTTACTTTTTTTTAGCCGGCAGCAACATTTTAACCTTGTTTGCTTTCTTTCATAGAATTTTTAATACTTTTTTTTTAAATGTATGTAAGTCTAATGCCATTTGTCCATTCGGTTTCCAGATCCAGTTAATCTCAACATGATTACCGACATTCAGCTAGCAGTGTTCTCCAACATTCTAGGAGTTTCAATATTCTTGCTGGTGATTTTGTATCACTATATCAGCGCTAACAGCTCGAAATAAAGGTATTCTATGTTTTTTTTATATTTGACTGGATTATTATTTACTCATATATGACTGAACACATCTTTTGGAACATTGCATTGGTGGTAGAATTTGTGGTTTGAGTTCAGAGGCACAGCCACACCTATTTCTGCTTAACAACAGCAGTGTAGCCCAGCTGTTTTGGATAGAAGGGTGTAGTAAAGGAGACATACTTATTCCAAGATAGTCCTCAGGAGTAGTCAATTATCAGAACCTGATCCAGACGGCAGTGGCCACTTATCATCAGGTAGACTGTATGTTCATTCACTACTACTATTATAAAAACAATCTATTTATAATTAACAATCCAATAGTTCTTCTAACAAGGTTCACCATGGATATTAAGAAATATTTTTTTGTGCATTGAGATATATGTACTAAAGTACTAGAGACATTAATTCAAACAAAAATCATGTCTCATTTTTAGTATTATACCATAAAGCTGCTGCAGCGCTGAAACAATACTTATACTGTTGAATGTATCCTTTGAAACTGCAGCGCTAGATTTGCTATAATACTTAACAAGGTCATCAGGATATAGACTATGAAAAGAAAATCATGTGTGATAATAATTATTTTTTGTATAAATTTTCAAATAAAGAAATCTAGTAAGTAATCGATGAAAAATTAGTTTTGTGATTTTTATTGATGTTTTTAAATTATTACTGTAATATCTCAGCATGTTCAAGAGTATTTTATAATGTTCTAAACCGTGTTTTTTATTTAATAACTTCAATCGTTCTAGGGGTCAATATCCACTTGCAGCTATCGAGCGACAGAGTGAGTTGGAGTGCAAGGGACCCAACTGAGTGAGGCTCAACAGTGCACTGCATTGGCTTCTCTAGTACTTTAGTACATATATCTCAGTTTTTGTGTCATTATTAAAATAGATGTCTGTTTGATATGCTAAATGATATAATATATTTTCTTTGTTTCAGATGTATGCATAATTTATATTACTACAATGTAACTTTTAAGACGTAAATATAAGATTCTTCTTCAGACATTGTTTTATTTTTATTTTAAACCATAACTACCTTTTTCTCTTCTTATGAATGTTGTAATAGGTGTAATTTACATAATACCATCCATACCATGTTTTCCTGTGTATCATCAACTCACTCTGCCTCCACCTACATACATGCCAGATGAGGTTATTAGGATTAGGATAAGAAAAGCCTATAGATTATTAGCAACTAGGAAAGGCTTATGTCCATCAGTGCACGTAATGGTGGTTGATAATCCAAGACCAAAGATGATGTCTGCCAATTCACAATTGGCCAGCGCGGTGGACTAAGGCCTAAAATCCTTCTCGCTATGAGAGGAGACACGTGTCCAGCAGTGGGATAGTAATGGGTTGACGATAATCCAAGAACAGGAAACAAAATATTTTTCTACTAAACTGTATTTAACGCCATCTATGTTTTAACAGCACACTTAGCATTCTATATGGTTCCAAACGTCTTGTGGAATACCAACTATCTCTCTTGTTCATAAGTAGGTTACTGTATGTGTTTGAATTCCCCGAGAGGGCTCTGTTTTACAATTACTGATGAAAGGTCTTTGAATTTTATGTTGTTTCTAAAAACATAAATAACTTTAGCTCATTTTAGGTGACAATTATAATAAATACTAATTGATTTTCAGTCTTTTGTGGAAAAAGGAAGTTCTCTATTCGTAAAAATCTCTTAGTTAAGTAAATTGTAAATTAAATTCGAAAATAAATTACTCGAAATGTGTGTATTTTATACTGATCAACAAGATCACTTACCTACTAATACTTTGTAACGATATTATCTGACACACACCGACGGAACAGAACACGATATCAACGAAGAAGATTATTAATTTACAAACAAGAAAATATCTGCATGTCATCTGCTGTTTGTAAAAATCAGGTTCGAATTTTTCCCGAGTGTATCCCACGTAGAAATTTTTCGCTTCATTACCACACCTTGTCTACTCGTGCGAGTTTGCCCATAAATTACGCACGACACAGCCCACAATGGGGAATCGAAGCTGCAATTTGGCTTGCGTGTGTAAACACGCTGCGTCCGCCGCCACGGTGCTTAGGGAGCCTACTCATTAGACGCATTGTAAATATTGTATTGAATCGATACTTACGATGAGGTTGAAATAAAATTTGCATTAAAATGGATGTATCGACAGTAATTTTAATAATATTTTTTTTCCATCCGATTCCGGTAGCACCTGGTGGTCACACCAAAATATATTCTAATTCCAAATTTCTGCTAAGGGAGGTTTGAATGGTGTACTAACATCGATTTGAATAGTAAAGAAGACATCTAAGGAGTTCCAATATATTTCTCGCCGGTAGCAACCAACCTCATCCTCAGACCAACCTCGAGTAAGGCAGGTTTTAAATGTAAATAATCAAATTCGAGGGGAGTAGTGTCCTCTTACCATCAGGTGGGTTGCTTGCTCGTTTGTTTCTCCAATATTATAAAGAAATTAATCTGGATCGTCGGTCGACCCAAAACTGTCGGAACCTGAATTTATTGGCTCTATATTCCACATATCCGCACATGTTATACCCATTGATTTAATTTTAAAATTGCTGCAAATATTTCTGAGAATTTTTGCTCTTCGTTCGGTAAGTGTGTAATCCCTACGAGGGCTCGAGATTCGGCCGAGTAAGAGTAAAATTTATTGGACCCTGGGACCGTAGGAGCATGTTCATTCTAATAGCTACCCTACCACTGGGAAAATGTCATTAATTAGGCTCTTCGGTTTTTCTTTCATCCGATCGGTGTAACAAACGTTCTCTGCGTAGAACTTCACGTACCTATTTGATTCCAATTCAACTCCGAAAGAAATGAAACTTCCAAAGAAACTAATTAAGATACAATAACAACTTTTTATATATAAAAAAAAAAACATTTATTTTAAATTATTTATTGATATATTTTTAGTAAGGAATCCAAATAGGTACTTAATTTGCACATTTACAATTCGCAAAGGTGGTAGAATCCCTTGTGGTTGGATTCCAGCGGCACCACCGTCACTACTATCTCTACCTTATAATTATAACAGGAAATTTAAGCGTTGCTAATTACTTATCTATTTACGCCATCAACTATTTTTTTGTAGATAAATTATATACAAGTAGAAGTGTTATTTTCTGAATTCTTAATTCTGTAGTTAGTTTTCACTTTAGCCGCGTTAGAATAAAAGGAAAAATAGGAGCGTAATAAAGTAACTATATCGTATTTTCTGGTACACGGAACAAAGCTTGTTATTGTGAATATTGCGGAGTAAACAGTGTAAGAGCTTCAAGATAACTTCAGATCTTTTATTAGTCGTAAAAGACATACTCATCAAACGAATAAGGCTGGCGTCAACTAGTCAACAACACAACAATTATGTACTTCGGGTAAACATCACAATATACACTAATTATTATCTTTATGTATGAAGTTTTTATATGAAGGTACTTAATAAAGCTTTAGGACTCACTGACAGCGCAATTCTGACTAATAATGCCGAAGCTGGGGTCGATTAGCATTATATTTGGCTCAGGAGTGTTATGGTACAAAAATTATTAATTTAAATTAATTTTCTAAGAGATGGAATGGAGATTGTTAAGCCTAGCCTTCTAGGTGTGTGTGTGTGTGTGTAGCTGTGTTGTATTTTGGATCACACATTTTTTTCTGTCCAAGTCTATCCTATGTAAAATCGTGCAACTTAGGATCATCCGTGATTATCAGAGGTCGGGTTTTTTTTTGAATTGGAGAACCTAAGCTTTCCTTTCTTCCTCAAATCTAAAATTTCGTAGAAAGCCTTCTAACATTAGTCCTTTTAAAATATCTTTTCCTTTCACGCAATGGGTTCTGGGTTCGATTCACGGTCAGACATGATATATGTAAATAATTAATTTAGACTTCTGTTCTGGGTCTGGGTGTTTGAGTATTCGTCTTTGTGTGTCCATGACACCCATGACACAGGAGAAAACCTACTTCGGGGCCATGACTGTAGAAAATGTCTCTCGTCTCTCTCTTTACTTTTTCAGCATTAGTCTACCTTCAGCTATATGACCCCAAAACGAAACTCCTGGATCTACCAGAGCCAAATCATAATCAGAAGTCAGATCCCAAATTACGATATGGCGTAATGAAGTTTCGCTAGCGCCCCATATTCTGTTCATACCGAGCATTTTATATGAACGGTTAAAATGAACTAGTGCGACTATTCGGCTGTGAGCCGCCATTTTACGACCCCATCTTATTACGTTGGGGGCTCCTGTGCCGTTAAAGGCTGTGTACACGGTCACGACCTGGAATATTTTGGGATCACTGTTGGGTTTGGGTCTCCTGTCACATGAGGAAGGGTTCGACACCGTAGTGGCTTATGTCCAGTAAGAAAAGTAATATAAGTAGGTACTTGTAATTATTTTTGTACACGAGTCTAATCCATCTAGGTAAGTGGTCACTGCTGTCTATGAACATCTGGAATTTAAATATGGTTAAACCATACCTATTTGAATTTGACGCCTCGAATCAGAGTGTCTCCCTTAACGCAACCATCAAACTAGAACACAGCAGCGCTGCATTTTTGTAGAGTAGAAATAGGCGTGTCAGTGGTGCCTCCGCGGTAAATCACGAAGGATTTTACCAACTTCAAAACCTCCCAAATATAATGAAAACTCACCAGTATATTAGGTACCAGTATATTAGGTATTTCCCACGTGTATACGACTCCTTACGGCATCCACCGTTTACGTTAACGTCGAACGCATCGTAAAGCACCGACGTTGCGCTTTAACGTAAATACTCTACTTTACTACCGCTATAATGAATTGAATATTAGATACGCTGAATACATAACGCGAATTTGCTTTGAACTTGCTATTATTGTAGCTTTATTATGAATTAGCGGAAAATGCTCAAACAAGTAGCGAGACCTACTTTGATAATATATAAAATTTATTCCTGGAATAATGAGGTATACTATAGGTAGGTTTTTAGTTCGAATAAATATAATGTTGTGATTTTGTTTCTAAATTTGTTATTTTAATTCTGGTCAAACTTGCATATTCTTGATTTACAGCAATTACGATTTCTAACGTGAAATTTTATTAACCTTTTGGAATTTTATTAAAGACGTTGACAAGCTTTTTCCCGTGGCTTTGCACACGTTAAATTACATATAAACCTTCCTCTTGAATCTCTTTATCTATTAAAAACTGTATCAAAGTTGCATAGTTTTAAAGATCTAAGCATAAGTACATAGGGACAGACCGCGAAAAGCGACTTTGTTTTATACTATGTAGTGATAGTGATGGTGAAGGAGCAAACGAAAATGCAGGTTATCTAATACTTAGTAGCAACTGATGCCTATTGACATCTATAGTAACCCTTAATAGGATCAGAGTCTATCTGAGATCGGCCACAAATGCGTTATTGAGGAACTGACTCCCTAAACTTGAAACACGAAACTATTAGGCAGAATTAGAAGTGGCGAAGCTTTCCTCACCGCCAATTTAGGTGTAGCCGAATTTTAAAATGCCCGTCTGAAAGCATCTAGGGTTCTTAGTACACCAAACCGTGCACGGGCGTGCATGCAGACCCGCGGGAAGTTCGTTAATTACTATAAAAGCATTGTTTTGAGGGCTGTGTTTAGCCGGTCTCCGCTGCGAACACGTCGGCATTCCCGCAAATGTACAGGCATTTTTGTAAGCTTGCATTTCGGTATCCATAATTACTCTGCTCACCCTCCCTCTTTTAATTAAGACCAAGACTTGTTTATTATCTTTTTGTAACTCCATAGCGCGACGGTTTTTTTCAACCGAAACTGAATTAAAGGTATTAAAATGTTTCGCTTTTAAATGCGGGCGAGTGGTAGAATTTTTAACTTGCCCGGTCATTATATTTAACTGGTGACCTGCTCTTGTAATTACTTCTTAAGTATCTGCAAACATTTTCATTTTGAAGCGTAAAACATTTCGTAAAGAAAAAGAAAAACTGTTGGCGGAAGACGTAGTTAGCTTTTCTTCAAGTTTTGAATTCAAATTTGGGGTAAGACTTGCAGGTGCAGAACTAAGCTCCTACTAACAGGTGCAAGACCTGCTGTATAATTCTTTATAATTCGATAGAAAATCTACGTTTATATTACTGTTTTCCTATCATTAGCCGTTATGTTGTGAGTAATATAAAACTGAAATTAAACAATGTTTTTTAGGGTGGGGGGACCCTGGCGGTCGCTCAGGGCACAAAGGCCTATGAGGCCCTACGAGAGCCAAGGCCTATAAGGCCCTACGAACGCCAAGGCATGTCAAGGCATGGCCTTGCCCGTAGATGCTTAAAATATCTGGTAGATGTGGCTGGATATAACATGGATCATAAAATTAAAACATACTCGTATTTACTTTCCTTTTATATTACACAGAACGGGCTGTGAAAGTGTTATATATTTATGAGCGACCGCAAAAAACGTTGCTTAGTAAATATCTGAAGCTAGCTGAAAATTCTCTTTGAAGATGTTAAGAAACCAATTTTCTCATGCGTAGCTCTTTTTGATAGGGTTAATAATGTATGTTGTTTATTTCATACCGATACTTATATTCTCACTTTATATTTATTTTGAGAAAGCAAATATTACGAATATTGTTTATAGAAACACGTAAACTCTGCACGTACTTATTAATTTCATTTTTAATAACATAGTAGGTACTGAAAAAAATGACGAAAACTAAAAGAATTACCTGTTACAATTATTATAACGGCGATTAAGAAAAGTTAGTTTAAGTAACCCAAATACCTACTAAGTTATTAAGTTAAACTAGATCTTGAGTTTTACTATTTTTGCTTAAAATATCTAGCAATAGCAGTAAGTACCTATTTCTCATTACCTACCTACACCCATCTACTCTATTTCGCATATAAGAGTTGGACAGACGGGCGTAGAATAATACAGTAAGTAGCCTACTTGATTTACCTTACGACCTCTTAAAAACGATTTAGGAGATTAAAAATATCACATATTGATCGCTAATCAACGTTGATGAATTATCACAACCACTTTTTATCTTGAAGTAAGTACCCGAAAATCCCGCAATGTCTAGACCAAACATATCATAAATATTTTTAAACTCAGGCGACAGAGTCAGTGCTTCGATAAATTGACGAGTTTTTGTTTATCCTCCAAGAAAAATATGAGGGCATGATTATTGTCACAAGCAGAGCTCGTTACCAATGCAAATGAGGGGCGTTTAAAGCGAAATTAAGAGGGAAAAAAGCAATAATTATTTGCTACTGAACCGAATTTAATTTCGCCGCAGTCATCGTGCTCTTCGCAATAAAACAGTAATTAATCGCTCCGATTCTTTTTTTCGCGAAATTAAAATGTCCGCGCGTAATGGCCGTGGATATTTGGCGAATAAAATATTGGGGTATGCTCTGTTCATATCAGTGCGGCGAGCGTGGGATATTGTCGCTGGCGTATGTATGTGTTTAGTTAAAATCAATTCAGCTACTTTAAAAAGATGGTGAAAATTTTGTTAAAAATCAAAGTAGTGAAGAGCTTGCGGTAGATTTCATGATATGCGGTTACTGCACCCAATGGGAACGTCCTACTCGAGGTTGGTCATAGAACAGGTAAGTATCTATGTCAATCACCTATAGGAAATACTATTGTCAAAGATTTATACAACCGTAGATAGGCCCTGCGCATTCAAAAATTATTTACGTTTCGCGTAACTGCTGAAGAAAAGATGGCGTAGTGATAGTTACAGTTATCTCGCTCTTGCATTATGTAATT
>DWPV01004784.1:0-13156 GCA_018251915.1 Urbanus proteus proteus
TATGTTGTTGTGACAAATATTTATATTAGAATACTATGTGATCCCCGCGGTTTCACCCGCGTTTAAAAAGTAAAATGGAATACATATTTAAACATAACTGAAATTCCCTCCCGGGGGGCCGCAAGCATGTGGAGTGCGCGCTAATGGTTTTTCAAAAATCAAAGTAGCCTATGTTAAGCCTTACACCTTCAGATATTTTCCAGTGAAAGTCCCGTTAATAATTAAGAGACCTTAGCCAAACAGGCAGACAAATATTTTTTGAAATGCATTTTAATTCGTGTATACTTTCATATACATTGAGTAAAAAAATGTTATTTTGAAAACACAAACACACACTTTAACTTTTTTATTTGTAAAGATACATGCGTAAAGTTAAACTTTTTATTATAAGTACCACAAATTTTAAAATAAACACGTCACATTTTAGTTCTATCATAATATTTTTGATGTGACGTTTATACACATATACACAGACAAATACATAAATCAGATCCAGAAAAGGAAACTATTTTATATCTTGCTATTTGTTTGATTTGTCATCTAATCCGGAATGTTTCTGGTGTCAGATCTTGGAACGTTCAGTGTGCCAGAATGACCGGATCCTTACGCGGGAAGTCAGTTTTTACGTTCCTTTTTATGATTCCGTAACCAAATATATATAACCATTGCCATTATAATGGCAAAATACAATAAAGTTAAAACGAAGTTTCCACTGCATGCTGTAAACTATTTATTTCTCTATCTATTTTATTCATTGTACCGTTATTAATAATTGTCTTTTTTAATAATAAGTATATGCTGATTGAAAGAAGACTCGTATATGTATATAGAAATCATGTCATCAGATCTTATACATGATATCATAAAAATAAAATATCTGTATAGCATGTCATGTTGAACGTTAAGTAAAATGGATCAATATCCATATTCACATTTGAGCTTAAGAAAATAAGTTTGCCTGTATACAAATTTACTGTTTGGTTCAATGCCCTGAAATAACATGTATGTAAAAGAGACATAAATATTGTCTCTTTGTATGTGATTTTTGACGGTCTGTTTTTGTAAAGTTTACAGTAACAGAGTGAATATTAAAAACTGAGAGAGTCGATTATTATATGAACTATATAGATACGAATAACCGTAATATCTTGCTAGTATATAAATTACTATTAATTTATAAATTGTCGGACAGGTAAGAATCCTTTCACGTTTATCTGTTCCTGTATATTTTGTGGGTCTTGTTGAGCCATATCTACCTTTATAGAATCCTATACTTTTTACCGTAGCTAGATTTGTTTAAAGAAATGTAAACAGCAAGCGAGCATGCACTCCACCAAACCGCTGGATTCAGAAGGCACGGGACCGATTGGAGCGGCTTCAATTAGGGGAGGCCTACGTCCAGCTGTGGACTCCACTAGATGTAAAGTTTATAATGTCGCTCATAAACATTTTTTATAGTTCCACATGAAACAGAGGTTGTAACTAAAATCAATTACAGATACGTGATCACTTCTAAATACTAAAATGGTCACATCGTATTTAAGTAAACCAGTATCTTTTCCACAAAATGCATGAACTACTAGAAAAAGCTCACGCTAGAAATAGGTGTGGAGGTGATACCTTCACGAACAGACCGAAGTAGTCCTTCTGTGTTCTACATTCCAACGATGTACCAATGTAGGTGGCGTAATTGGTAACAATATTAATTTTATTAGGGGGATTTAATGGAAAAGTTTACCATCAAGGTACTTGGTCTGATACCTTCAAGGGTCAAACTTCGTTATTATAATGCTATCCAAAAAGTAAAACATGAAATAGTGAAAACAAGTCAAGTGTGAGTCGAACTCGCACAAACTATATCCTATTCTATCCTGACAGGAATGAAAATAGAAACACATTTTCTCGGTAAATACACATTATGTTGTGTAGTCGTATGAAATTCTCGGTGCACAAGTGTGACTCGTGTTTATCCGATTTTATACATATTTTAAGTCTTTTAATAATTATACGTTTATGTGCATACTTGTACCGTACGGTAATAATAAAATAGTTTGTATCTAAGCGTATTGGCTCATTATAGAAAATCAAAAATGATTTAACAAGTTTTTAATGCATCACGCTTATTTTATTCCGGAACTTAAGTTTATCGGTTCGCTCATTTAAAAAAATAGTAAAGGTTTTAAAAATATCTATTATGTATTTTGTGATTTAATAGCCTTGAAACACCATTGTATTCATGACTACGTATCTACCGACATACCTACCTTCTTACAGATATGTAGCTTTCACAGTTTCATTATGATATAAATTCATAATTTAATTACCGTCAAAATCATCTTAATTCTGGTAAGAATTAATATAGTTTAGTATCACGTATTATTAATCTATCTTCTTCCTAACAAATAATAATAGTGCCGTCATTTTGGTAACATAAATACATTATTAGATTTATTTAATTTTCATAATTTCGTAATTGTAAGTGGTCACCTCTATTCATAGATTGCTAAAAATAGAATTCAAGTCCGACCTATCTCCTTTAAACTTTTAAATGTGCATTGTATAAAACTATTTTTGAATTCAATATTTTGAAACATTGATTGAAATGTATTTGTACGTGGTAGTCCGTTGATAAAGGTTATTTTGTATTTTTATATTTGATTCACACGTTAACATGCACTGCAGTTACGCCAGCAATGTTATCCCACTCCATTCTTTTGAATTCAGCAATAAACGCGAATTATTTATATAGTTTATTCGCAATTTTTACAGAAAATACAATTTAAAAAACTTAGTTATAAAATCACGATGAAACATGTACCACGCTCTCCAGTTAATTCCATTGGATAATACTCGGTTCATTAAACGAACCCTGGATTATCAACTTGGAATTGCACGACTGAGCAATACGAATATTATGATGTTCAAAGCAATGAAAACTCCGTTAACCCTCCTGTATTTCACTTCCCATAAAAACTTGGGATTTCGTGAAATATATTGGTAAAAAAAGGTCTACACGGTACATCATTAAAGGTAAATTGCTCTGCTTTATATCCGTTGAAATGTAAAGCGTTGAAATGTTTGAATGCCATGCTCGAGTTGAGTTGAATCTTCTGCAATGTCGAAGCTGTTTTCTCTGGCGAGTGATATTTTTGTATGACTACTTTTCAACATCGGTTTTCGTCAGAGAACATTAGCTTTTTTTGTATCTTCAAGGTCCCGTAGCTGGTAAGTGCATTCTGTCTATTTTGTATATAAAAAGCAATCATAATTTTAACGAGCTTTTATTATTTGAATTTAAAGCAAATGAGCTTGCAGTTCATCTGATGGTAAGTGGCCACTGCCGCCCATGGATATTTGTAATCAACCTCAGATATGACCACGGTCATACAAGGGGTTGACCACAGATGCATTGCTACCCTGAGGACTGAGATGGAACACCTCGGATAAGTCTGTCTATCTCACCACATCCTTCATACATGTAGATAGGTAGGTTTTATATGAAAAAACGTAAGATAATGTTGTGACGTAAATACAAGAAGTAAGAAGAAGTAGGCACTTCTAGTATTTACGTATACTTATTTCAAATTCATATTATTTTTGGACGTCCTTGTTTTTATATTATATATACCTAATTAAAACATTTTCTTTGGTTCGCAGATTTTCTTTGTAATGCGCAAGAAATTCGACCATGTTTCGAAGCTGCATGTTATTCACCACGGAATCATGCCGATGTCTGTGTGGTTTGGCGTCAAGTTCACCCCAGGTAAGCTAAAATGCTTTTAGTTTTTAACCGACTTCCCAAAGGAAGACAGGTTATCTATTCGACGCGCATATTTTAACTAATACGTAGAGTTTCGGGTGCGATCTCCGGCCACTTTTTATACTTATAACTAGTGATGCCTATCTATCTTATGGGCAACCTGATGGAAATCATTCAAAGTCGCCCAAAGATATTTTGCAACAGGCTTTGAAGAACCTCTCTTGAAGAGACCTATATCATAGCGCTTCGGGATTACTTTAGGGGAACAGTACACCACTTAGCCACCTACTATGCTATCTTAGCTATTTGTCTACATGATAATATATCTACATGATGAATTTAAATTTATTTATATTCTCTTGTATAAAACCTAGTATGACGTCGATAATAACACTTTACATAATTGAAGAATTCCAATAATAATATAACCTATACATCAATATTTTTTTTGGAAAACGAGTACGTTAAAAGTGTATGTACAATATGGAAGGTATACCACTTACCACTAATGAGAGGTACACCACTTACATGATCCGTGACCAAAGGACTGATTAGTTACATTTTATTATTTAGTTACAGATTCGCATAAGTTTATGTCGCATTCCGATGCAATAGGTGATAAAGAAAAATGTTTTATATAATAATTTATAGGAAATAAAAACAAAAACGATAAATTAAATTTCCTTTCGTTGCAATTTTATATTTTTTTTTAAATAGTAAACGGACTTGTAGTCCAGCCGATGCTAAGTGAATACTCCTGCTCATGGACAATATATACATCCGTTATTAATGGCAGACATATGTAAGAACTACACTATTATATCTTATTTAAGGTCGGTCAGAAATCCATTGCTATTCCTTGAGGACTAAGTTAGGATGCCTAAGTCTCCATTATTACGCCCTTAAACCAAAGGGCAGCAGCGCAAAGAAATCGAAGTCGACTTACAATGGCTCTACCACCTTGAGAAATACCTTGAGATATATAAAAGTTTTATGGTAAAGTTTTCTTAAATAAACAGGTACAATTTTCAAATTGTTCTAACATGTTTAATTATTTACGTGTGTTGTTTAATGTAATCAAACGTAGGTTGAAAAACGCAATTGACGTACGGTCTACGAGTTAACATAATTAAACATGAATAACACATGTAGTTTTTACATAATAAACAAAGTAATATTTGTATATGTATACTAATAAGATAATAACTTTTAACATTTTAAAATCGCAATATGACTTTTCTAGAATCGCGAATATTTCCACTGGTCAGAAATGTGGTCTTGCTGAACATTAACATGTTTATGTCACCTAGTTATACTACACAAAATCTCCACATTATAATACGAAAATGTTGATATAAATCAGTTCTAATTATACATTGTTTTGATGTTTTTTTCTATTAAAATTAGGAGCTATTAGTTTGTACGGTATAAAAATAAATAGTCAAACCTAATAAAAAATAATGAAGGGTACTTATCATACTTAATTTATTTATTTTTTCTCTGAACCAATTAATTATGTTTTTATCGCTTTTTACTTCTGACAATTATACTTGAATGTGGCATGGAGACCATAGAATTATCCAACATTGCCTCTTCCTATTTTCATACTTTTCATATTACTAATAATCGAATATCACTCAGACGTAGCGTCGTAAAGTCAAGATTTGAACCCTATCAGATGTCCATGGGTGGTAGTGGCCAATTACTTACCAGATAGGCTGCATGCTCGTTTGCTAATATGAAAAAGATTCCCGCCTGTAACGGTCTGTAATTGTAACTATCAATAACTGACAGTATATAACATACAATAATAAGTAGGTATAATTTATTCTCGTTAGTGGAGGAAAACGTTAATGGAGGTTTGCAACCCATCGAGGGTTGATCTTGACTTTAACATGACAAGATAATAAATAAATGCGAGTATTTCCTCTGCTGGTACCATATACTAAAGCATAGCGTAGATAAATGATTAAGACGAATAAAATAGGTTATTAATTTCTCGGAAATTATTGATCTATACTTTAGGAAATAGTATAAGTCGGAATTTGTTTAATTTAATTGTTTATAAAATATGAACTACAACGTCTAAGATATCACTAATTAGCGGACACAGTTTACTTCATAATTCAGTGGAAATGTAACATGTACCTATTTTGATTTCTGTGGTATAAACGAAAACAACATTTTATTTGAATTACTTTTTTTATTACCGAAAGTTCAGTCGGTTTTATTTTTATTGTTTTTGTTGGTCTTGTGCTAATTTAATTTTAAAATATGTTTATTAGCTTCCTTATCTTTATTTGATTTTAAACATGAATGGCATTCGACGAATATATTATGAAGCACATACATAAATATGTAAAATAGAATCGAACATACACGAACCTTAAAACTTATAGGAAACATCTAGTTAACCGTTCTTCAAGAAATAATACTAAAATAAGTCGCCTTGTCAATCAATTAGTCATAATCGCAGTTTACATAAAAGTTAAGAATATTTGCTGTTTAGTTAGTTTATGTCAAATAATCTGTTTCACAAGTAAGAGGAGACGTCATATTTTACGTCAAAACAACGTTAAAAGCATACAAAGACTTTACTTAAAGATCCGACAGATAATCCAATTTGTTAGATATTCTAATGTTTCAATTCCGCAATAATATTGTTCTAAAATTGTTTAGATTATATATATTTTAAAGTTTTAGTATGTTATTATTTATTACATAGTAGTTATTATTTACCCATTTATATTTTCTCATAGTACGTCTGTATAAAATCCAAATTGGCTTGAAAATATAAGAGATTTTAGTTTAAATTTACAGTCAAAATAAATTTAAAAGACGTACTCAATATAGAAATCGCCATAAATCATAAATACTAATTAAAACTATATGGTATAGCCCAGTATTAATTAAGAACGTGTGCATATTATTTTTGTTACAAAAAATGCATGGTTATATGATTTATCCGTCATAAATTATAATGTTACCTCCAAATTATTCCATGTACTGTCCGTAATAAATTATACTGTCTGTAAAGGCCTTATTCTGTGGCTGGCTCTTGACATACAGATATAGGCATAGCACACATACGAGCATTAATAAAGCGAGTTGTTTGCGTGATACCTTGAGCAAACTGAACCGTCAGTACCTATTTGACCGCCATGAGCAAGCAAATAAGACGCTTTCGAGTTTTCTAGAAAAAACACGCATATGCTTTTCTAGAAGCAAATAACGCTTCTAAGCAAAGATACTGTTACCTTAAGATTATATTATTTATTTCATTAAAAATTGTTTATACATATAATATGTTATATATGTTAGAACTCGTAAGGAAGGTTATTGTAAAATGGCAAACATTACTTGATAAATTACTAATTACTAATAATTTCTTATTATTTTTTGTAAGACACATATTTTTTTTTTAAATATTAATTTTAGGTTAATATGGACCATTTTTTTCTAAGTAGAGTTTTTAGAACTATATTAATTTTAGAACTATTTATAATTATATAGCTAGTGCTTTTTTTAGGCAGCAACAAAATATTATTAATATCTGAATAACACCCAAAGAGCGAACACCATGTGAGAAAGACGCTAAAAAACTAAATAACTCCATACTGCTCCGCACCTACCAAAAGCAACTTTTTTATAGCATACCTAGGTCAAACTGAGTTCACCCGATGATTTATGGGCCCTATTTTTTGCTACTCTATTTGGGAATTAAAAACTTATTACAAAAAATCGAACTCATTTATTAGTTCCTACCAATAGTAAAGTTTTTTCTATAATCAAAGCAACTTCTAAGCTGGTATGCATTGATTTTTTTTTGTAGAAAAAAACATTTGCGTATGTTTACATTTGAGTCTCTACGACTTAAATGTAAACACGCCGTAAACGGCGCACCGAGAACTCTTCTCGAGCCTTCTAATGAACGCGCGTAAAATATTCCATTTGTTTTTTAATCCGCTACGGACGGTTGGAAAAATACCGTTATTTCGATACAAAAAGGCTGCTAAATTTACATCAATCAAGTTCAATTCGGAAGTGAACAGTGAAGTAATAAATTAACTGAGTGTTCAGATCACGGTTAAATACCAATTAAGAATAAATTTGTAAGGACGAGTAGGTACAGTGTTCAATATAGGTACATATTATGTTTTTATTATAAACCTTGTTAATAGCGCTAATACATATTTAAACATGCTGAGACCATGTAATTACATACTTTATTTGACCGATTCTGAGTTTACTAAGGTCATATGAATTTCAAGGCTGTTTTAGTTTCACCTTAGAAACACTGTAAAAATATTGATTTTTGTAGATTATATTACACTAATAATTAAATATTGTAATTTCTTAACAATGTTTATACGAAAATTTTGTTATTTACGAAATTTAAAAATTCTTGCCCTCATCCACAAATTTTAGAATAAGCGTTATGTTGAACAACGCAAATTTTTGCGTTGTTGCGGACAACATCATCTATTATAGCGTTGCGGCCAGGAAACGTTTTTATGTGTCGGCCTTTAGTCCTTATGTATTATGTAACCAAGACAACATTATCTTAAATAAAGTTAGATAAAAACCCGGAATCCGTCACTTTACAGGTTATGTGTAGGTAATTAATAAATTGACTATCGATTCAATGCCGACCGCGTTCCTTAGCCTGATCGACATTTGATAAAGATGTTTACGACGGTTTAATTAGTACTACAAATAACACCGAATTTTTTATAACAGTTCTTATAACAGTTATTATGAATAACAGTAGATTTACCTACTTATTCGTACGATTATCAAGTATAAATTTCTGCAAATTTCTATTTAGCAGTTACATTAGAAAAAATATCTCGAAAATTTTACGAATCAAAGGAATCTCAGGCCAGCCATGGCATACGTTAACTGACTCTACTTAGAACTTCTACTTAATGTCGATCATACCTACCTATAATATATGCTCTAGAGGTCTAAGTTGAAACGCAGTAAATGAGCCTAACAACAAACTTCAAATCAGAATATATAATATATACTTTTCTTACGACTAAGTATATTAATTTAATATGTTTTATTTTCACAGGCGGTCATTCAACCTTCTTCGGAATGCTGAACACGTTTGTTCACATCGTAATGTACTCGTACTACCTCCTGGCGGCTCTTGGACCTAACGTCCAAAAGTACCTGTGGTTTAAGAAATACATCACTGGCCTTCAAATGGTAAATGATCATGCGTATATTATGTAAAAAGTATAATACTATAGTACAAGACACCGCTTTTCATCATGGGCACCGTGGACCAAACCTAGGATTTGGTCTCAGTTAGTGCCATACCTCTGATTCTTTGAAATTATGCGCATGTAACAAGTTAGTTAAGTTTTTACGTTAAAGTAAAACATAGCTAAGAATGTATAGAGGTCCATATCAATGTTAGATTTAAAAACTACTGTTTATAAGTTTCATTACATTAATAAATTCAATACCTTTTTTATAAAGAGGGGGAAATCTTCATTTATTTTTAAAAATTGTGAAACTATTCGTCTTTCGCACAGTTTATCTAAGATGACCTAAATGTCTGTATCAATTTTTACATGTGCTTGTAGTCTCTAACTTTATGGATTGGTAGTTTTATAGGGATAGAAATATTTGCAAACTTAAATTAATGTGAATTTTTATGTTATTTAATTTAACAGAATCGCAAATCGCAATAGCAATCTAAAGTTACGTGGAATTTCAGGTCCAGTTCGTATTGGTGTTCATCCACGCCTTCCAGCTATTGTTCATCGACTGCGACTACCCTCGCGCGTTCGTCTGGTGGATCGGAATGCACGCTGTACTCTTCTACTACCTATTCTCTGACTTCTACAAGCAGGCTTACCTCAAGAAGACTAAGGTAAATTCCCTTTTTAAGCACTTTTATTACAGAAGAACATTCGTCAAAACATTTATTCTACATAGCATCGTTGGTTTTTATAATCAACTACCACGATATTAATACATCTCGTTTAATTCGAACACTTCTTATTAATTTTTTTTGTATCGTACGTTTCGATTTTTTATTCGTTTTCAATTTTTTAGACACTTAATATTATACTTATAATTAATACTTCTTAGACTTAAATCAATTTCATTTTTTTGTTTAGATACTGATGATATATGGTAAACTACCAAAAACATAAATTGGGTCTTCCCAACCTTAAATCAACCTTGAGGTTTGGGTTAAAAGCATTATAAAGTGCACGTTCTGCGTTCAATCCAAATTACGATTTAAAGCGAACGTATTTATTGTACCTATATAGACTGTTTTGCAATAAATTTTATATTAAGTTTTTTTTTGTATCGATTTCGAACCCAATCAGAGATTACCACTCTGATTGGGTTCGAAATCGATTTTGTTATGATTGCTAACTTACCAGCAAAATAACTATATTTTCAGCTCTTCATATTCATATTATCATCATTCCTAATGTTTAGTTTATCAAATGCCGAACCGTATGTTATTTACCTATTATTTTCTTATACATACATATATTTACTTATTATTTAACATAAGTATAAAATTATTTAAAGTAATGATTAAAATTTAAAAACGTTATTCTTATAGGCCGCGAAAGCGAAAGCCAAGATCGAGGCAGCGGACGCCGAGTCCATCAAATCTGACACGAAGGACAGGATGCTGCCACTCCTCAACGGTTTCAGCAACGGCTCAGGACTCGGAGACGTCCGGCAACGGATGGCTGGCGCGATGGCGTCACAGTGATCATCTGGCTAGGATGTGTAATATAATGGACTTTAGTAGTGTATGGGCCTTTTTCCTATCACGCGGGAAGCCCGCCTGCAGTTCTGATCCGCATGCATGCGTGTCTCGCTTTCTATGTTTTAGTTGATAATTTTCCTGTCATGTAAGCCTCACACACGCAGGACACGAAAAGTATCTATTAAACGATAAAATGCGAGAGGCACGCATACGGGTTAACACGCATGCGGATGTGCCCGCGTGGCAATAAAAAGACCCTAATGTGAAATTAAACGCTTCGTGCATTGTCGGGCTAGAACCGACTTGCGGCAAGTGAATCTCATACTACACCGAGAGCAAGTACGCTCTTAAGAGTGAGCTCAATTAATTCCAGGCTAGTTTTAGTTTTAATAGGTGTAATTTATTTAAACCTATGTACTCCATAATAGTTGCTTGGCGTGCAAAAATTGTTTCGACTTTCAGTTTTAATGCTATCGTTTCAATTAAAATAAAACTTTAATTATCATTCTTGTTAGATATCAATTTCGAAATTCTGTAATTATACTATAAAACTAAGGAGAATACCTCTCACTCCCCTAAAAAGTGATAGAGTGATCTCCTCAGCTTCGGAGCTGGCATATAGTCAAGATGTTGAGAAAACTTCAATAGCGTGACTCAGAATCGTGTCGCGCCATCTCTTGACGAGATCTGAAAAGTCGCTACATACCCAACGATTTTCGCGTACGCCAAGTGACAATTAATATTAAGGTCGACACGGGTTAATAGGCCAGTGTCCTAAGTGGTGTGGTAGAATTTATTGGGTGTGTACTCCTCGAGTAATGTAACGCACTATTGACTATTTTCAAAAGTGGCTTTTGACTGGGTTACATTTTTCATTACCTTTAATAGTAAAGATTGTTACTATAAGAACTGCGTGGGTGAATTTTTTTTGTAATATTGCAATGAATTTGACTTTTTTATTGCGTTACTTGCCTTAAATAGATAAGTAGTTAGATAACTATTTTCCTATTAATAACTTTTATATATACTAAAATTAGCTCGTTTATATTTGTACAAAATGAGGGTTTTAAAAGTTGGATCAATTGACATATTTTTACGACTATTGCTGTAATATTATGTACTATAATAATTTACGACCGTTGTTGCTATATTTTATTAACTGGCCATAAAAGGTGTTGATAATATATCATTAAAAAGCAACCTTGTGACCGCAAATGTAATGTAATATCTACAGCATTTTTAGCACCATCATGATAAATGGAAAACAAACGCAATTGTATGTATCTCTTTATTGATATATGTACGCTTATTAGCTTTGTCTTGTTGCCCTCTGACATTCGAGACATCGTTAATATAGAATGTAAGTATGTGATATCATTAAACAGCTATGACACTCGTTAAGAAGTCTTTATAAATGATTGCATAATAAATCTTTTAGTATTTAAATTGAAAAAATATACTGTATCTATGCTTGTAAATTCTATAAAATGTTTATTTTATGCACAAGTAGTCTGAATGGGCAATTCTTTAAAGAAATCAAATGGTAGTATCTACCTATTAATTAAATTACTTAAAATAAGGCTTTAATATCATGTCACAAGCCAGCAAGAGTCACTTTGCGCTATAAGATTAAGCCTAAAATAAAATATATTGCTAATAACATTTAAACGATTATTTTCTACTTCGTCAAGTGTAAATTTAACTTACTTATTTAATTGCCTATATAGTATGAAAATATTATTTGGAAAATTTTAATATAAGTCCAGCAAAGGTTTGGAAAGTGGAACAAATTTGCACGTTTTATTAAGGCACGTAAAAAATGAATACCAGAAAATCCCGAAACAGTAAAAACTCTGTTCTGTGTGGATATCTATTCGATTATTTTGTTTTATTTCAATTTTCGTTTACTAGCTTTGCAGGATAAATAATCATTTAAAACATATTTATAAATTTAGGCGTAATAGCGCAGAGGCTGCCATACTTAGTTTTAATAGTCGTTACTTTGAAAAACTTGGGCCCGGAAGTATCTTTAATGATCTAGGTATATAATCTTATAAATTATAAATGTTCATCAAAAGTCATAAATTCATATTGATCACATTTATGATAACTTTACAGACTACCGCTGACATATGACTGATTTATTAAAAATATTAATGCGTTGGTGTGCTTAGAAATTCAAAACGTTCTTTCATTTTTACAAGAAAATGTATAATTTGTAACATAAGACATCGAAACATTGTTACTCTTTTTCACAGACATTTAACTGAAAACTTGCCTTCAAATAATAGGCAGGTATCTATGTAGAATGTCAAAAAGGTTCACAAATATGAAAACGATAAAATAGTAGTAATTTATAGTTTTGTCAAATATATATATATACTTAATATATTAATGTAATGATTGCATTACATTCGGGAATTAAAGTGTTCTTACAGACATGTCACTTTGTGATACTTATTTAATAAAATTTGTATGATGATGAATTCAAATTTTGTTTTAATTAATACCTACATAAAATACCTACATATAAGTACCTACATAAAATATAAATAATCTAAATACATATTTTTTTTTTTTTTTTTTTATAATATGACCAAGCAATAAGGCAGACGGGCCACCTGATGGAAAGTAGTTACCGTCGC
>DWPV01004785.1:0-13156 GCA_018251915.1 Urbanus proteus proteus
GGTGGATGGCAGGTAACCGGTTATGGGTAAAAGTTAAATTATTTTCACACACACATTTCCGCTATTATTTAGTAGTAGTAGAAAAATTAAGTTGGTTCAATTAAGTACACGCACAAAATGTAGAGATTTCACTGTAAACCGTTTCCATCCCTTAGAAATTGCCAAAGCCTAAAAAAAGAAAAACCCGAAACAAAAAAAAAAAATTGTCCAACAAAACCAAAACGTGTGGCAACACCACCGTTGTATCGAACAGGGAGCGAGCGCCACCGCTCAAGTTCCAACTTGTTTCTTTGTACGGCGGTCGCGGTTTACGCGATACGAAAAATAACAATGTCAACTTTGTCCAATTTAGAAGTTGAGTTAACGAGCACGTTTTAATTGTGTGTTATCGTGAAGGCTTAGCGGTACAAATTTTGCTTACTCTGTGATAAATTTATCTATGCCATATGTTTTATAGCTTTTCCACTGTGAGATGAATTATTACTTACACTTATTGTCGCTATCAAATGCGGTTATATTTGTCAGTCCTCTGCCTATTGTGAGCATTAGGATTTCAAATGGCATATCGTTTTATTTATATTTTTGTAGGTATGTTATCCACGTATCTTGTCATTTTATAAAATCCCTCCACCCTAAACGTATAATGAAATTTTTAAGTTACATTTATCGGTGTTGCAACTGTTAAAACACTGTTAAAGTGGGTATACCATTTTATAAGAAGATACCAGTATATTAAGAATATATATTTTAATAGAAATAGTCGTACGTACCTATAGGAAAACTGAAATCGGTTTCTATTTCTGAACGTTTCGGTAAAATAGGCGTCCATACCTACCATAGACATCGATTTACTTTCCCGAAGGCTCTAGCATCAATTAAAAAAGGTCCGACTAAGAGGATGAGGATTTAATTTTTAAATGTATTTAAAGCGTCGCAAAAACTGACCGGCTTATAATATTTTCTATCCTTGTCTTACATTAAACGAAAGAAAGAGCCAGCCATAAGGATGTAGGAATTTTCATCCGTGATCGAAGGGTGAGCGTGTGAAAACGTGCAGTTTTTTGAGATTTAACGCCCCTTTTTTCGCCGCTAGCGAGTGGCATTAAAACTTGTCTAAGGATTAGATGAAACTAAGTGCTTGATAGAGTTAAGAGGGTCTGGGTACACAGTGAGTGGACTACGGAACTAATGGTTCAACTGGACAATATTGGAGAATGTTTGCTTAGGAAAGACGGAAGATAATCGATGTATGTACTTACTTAAAAAAACGAGTTCCACTCTAGTGAGTTTTATTAAAAAACATACAATGTAATATGGGTGAGTGAATATAGCTTCTTACAACAAAAATGAAAGATAATCAAAAAAATATTTACTGTTAGTTATCTATAGTTAACATGCGATCGTTTTTGAATGATTTTTCAAGGTAATTGAAGGAAGAAATTATAACAGGCGAATATCTACTCCCGATACAACTAAGGGACAAGGCTATAGCTGAAAAACAGTGCTGCATAGGATCTCTGTCCTGTATCAGCAAGTGCTAAGCCAACTCCTTTTGCTTTTTTACCGTTTTTTTAATTCTACACAATCTACACTCATAGCCCCACAGTAGAATTTTCTCCCGTGTCGAGGGTGACGAATAAATAAACACCCAGACCCAGAACATAAATCTAAATTCATCATTTAGATGTTTGTCTGTCCGGGACTCGAACCCGAGGCCCATTGCGCGTCAGACTGGTATGGTAACCGTTTTTCTACACGGGTCGTCAATCCGTTTATATAAGTAAATCTAATTTGCTAGAACCAAATTTTATCGTATGTATTCCACGAAACCTGTTTTAAAAACAACATTTATTTACATAAGACATGAGCATTCCGTCAAACTACATCTCGCTATCCGCAGTATGAAAGCGGCTTTCATCTACACTTAGCGAGTAGTGTTGCCAGAATGACATACTATTTTGGGATCATTTTGGTTTAAATGAAATATGGTGTTAGTGTAGAATAGCGTCATCTGATCTCTCTCATAGATGTTTTAGTAGAAAAAAAAAGGATTCTAGACGTGCAGCAGCGATTACTGTAAATAAATTCTACTGCGGCATTCGTAATTATTATACTATATATATTTACCTACCTATATAATTACCTACCTACTAAGTAAAGAACGGTTATTAGGCATTCATAATTATATATAATTAATAAAGAACGGTTATTAGACATAACAAACCTCCCTTTCCATAAGATTTTTTTCCGTTAGTGGACTTAATAGACAGTAGTAGACGTAGTAAATCTTGAAAAAAAATACTTTCATATTGGACCGGGCGCTATTTAACCATTGAACAGTTCTGATTACGTGTTTCAAAGGAGACAGCTTTTTCTTCATACAGTAGTCATGTGTTACTAAATTATTCAGGAAACTTATTTTCTCATAATTTTACAAAAAGAAAAAACTTTTATCCCAAACATCCGGTACCAATGTAATATCTGGCAACACTACGCCGATCCTTCAGCGCGTTGAATAAAAGATGGCGTCACGTGTGTCTAATGCACTCATCAATTATTACGGCCACGCCCGAGGAGTTTTGATAACGCCGGGTTGGGTTGCCGAGCCGATTACGGTGGACTGCCGATTTCTGATAGAACGGATGACATCGGATAAATTGTGGAGAAATAATTTATACCCACAAATGTTAGAGGGTTTTCATCTTCTCAATCTATTTGTTATGATTTTTAGCTACCTAATTATTGCTGTTGGATGATCATCTACAATAGCTACTGGCCTACTACCCGTAGTAGAATAAGATATTATATACAAGAAATTATTACTCGGCTTCGACTTCCGTGCCCCTATGGCATGGCAACATTGTCTTATTAGACCTATAACCAACTATTCCATATTAACACGAAATACGTCTTAATACGAAATTTCATTAAGTACCTACCTACGTTGTATTGAATATAATGAACTTAGTAAAATGAAAATGAAGGAAAATATTATTATAAAAGTAGATCTGTTTTGATTCTCGTTCTATTTTTTTGTGATATGCCACAAAACATTTAAAATTTAAAACAAAATCAAAGATATTTCATTGAAAGTAGATTCTTTACAAGTTTTTTTTTAACATCTTATTTTTTTTTTCTCTACCACCACTTCGGAAGGTGTTATGTTATGTACGGAGTTATGGAAAACAAGAAGAAGAAGATTTACATTACTAAACTATAGTAGGTTTAAAATCAAATCAGACCAAACCGACTAATAATAATAACAGACCGATCAGAGAAATAAGATCAGAGTGATCCGCAGAATTTTAGTTAAAATGACGATTTTGTATTTGGTGACGTCTGATGGCGATTATAAAGACCACATTTAAAGAATTAGTTTTAAAATCACCCAAACTACTCTAACGTAAAACGCCGAACGAAAACGTGGGGCTAAAATATCTCGGGACTCGCCCAAGTTTCTCAAACCAAGAGGGTTCTCGTCTGGTCAAATACGACTTGTAAATTGATTGAGTCCTGCATAACAAAGATAACTTTACTATCATATAAAACAAGCCACACTAATTTAGACTCTAGTACTCTATAATAAGAGTTGCTGTAGAATTTCTGACAGCAAATAACCAGTGATTTGTAAGTTGAACCTTGTAATACCCCTTGGATGTTGGTGCCGCATTTAAATTGAACCTCGAATTTAGTGTTTGCATTGGTTTTTCTAGCAGATTTTTTATTTGCATAAGGGGTACGGCTAAAGGGTAATCTACAAAAAAACTGCGTGGTTTCATTCCTTTGCTTATTCCTTAAATATATGACATAGTACCAATTTAATTTAAAAATTTAAAGTCATAACTTCTGGACAGCTGAAATTTCCTAAAAATAAGCTGAATAAGTTATGAAAATTAACAAGTATTTTTTGTGTATCTGTGGAATTTAAGTATTTTACTCACAAATACCTCACGTTGTAAGTTTTATTTTTTAGCTACAGTAACATTTTTTTTTCTTTTTCTATACGTATTACGCAAAGGTAAGTTAATTTTTTTTTGGATTTCAACATATATTTGATGTTTCCAATCACTTTAAATGTCTCTATTTTTTATTAAAGGATTCAAATCAAATCTTAAATCCCTAAAAATTCTTGGACAACATTTCACAAAGCAATTACCGTACCTACCTCCCTACATTAGTTTACGAAGTCCAATTTAGTCAAAATGGCCTCCACTCGGTCAGAACAAAGGTCTTGAGCGGCTAATCTATCCAATGCCGATATTAATAGCGCCTCTGTTGAAACAAACAGTTGTTTAAACAAAACAAATAAGACATCCGACCACCACTTATCAACCTCCTGAGTTTTGCGACCCTCTAAGAGGGGCCTATTACGTATCGTAATCAGAAATATCTATTGTTATTTTGCTAATTGCTATTGCCTTGAATTCGAATCATTTGTATTTCAAATTTGAAGATTATTTATTTTTTATTATGTTTTTATAACAGTAGAAAAATGCAATGCCTCAATTACTGCATTTGCCGAAACTCATCTACAATTATTGCGATACCAAAACATACATTTATTTTTATCTGTATTTCTATTCTTGTGTAATTACGTATTATGCTATTCTGGCGTACAGATCTCCTAGATTTGTATAGATTTATGCGTATTGGACAGTGTTGTTTAACTTTTATTCCCATAATTTCTATAAACTTTAGGTCAATACGGGGTGTTTAACAAACTTTTAATATCTCTTTTTTTATACCTTCAGTATTTCTTTGTATTGCCATTAAGCCTACGAATTCCATGTCAACACGTAATAAGGTTGTTATATTCGTTATCTTGGCTAGTCTTAATCACAGCGGTACGCTCGTTACTCAGCGGGTGATTGCCACATTTGTAGGTTACCCGTCCCCGCATAATAGGATACTGTAGTAGCTTCAACGCTTGATTTTGTTGAATAACTTTGCTCACCTTTAGTGTCTTTTAATTTTGCAGAAAGTTTTGCAGTAATTAAGGTTTTATTATCTAGTTTGTAGTTAGTGGTTATGGTCATTTCATCGAAATTTTCAGCGCTGAAATAATAAAGGCGTAAGTTACGTTTTCGTCCGTGTTCCGTCCCGGAATATTAGGATAGCACAGTAGCTTCAACGCCTCTTTTTGTTATATATCTACCTATAAGGTTCACACTTTCAATGTCTTTAAATCAAAGAGTTTTGAAGCAACTTTCATACAATTTCTATACCGAATCTATACCGCTTTTTACTTAATTGTCAGCTAGTTAGCTTTCTACTTCAGAAGACTAAGTTAGAATACTTCATATTATAAGTTCTAACAGATTTAACAAGACTGCAGCAACGATATTGATTATATATTAAACTCTTGTCATTAATCAAATTGTGAATTTTCGGAAAAGCCATAGTGCGCATGTACTATTATTGTATGTATTACAACTATTGTATGTATTGAGTTTTTAGAATGTTTCCCAAAAATAAATAAAATTAAAAATATACAATATAGTTCCATATTAGAAAATCCTTGTCAATATACCAATATTATATAGGGACATACCTACCTATACTTTCTTAATAGCCGGTTTTGATGTAATACATTTTACTTAGTACATACTAAAAATACCTTCAATATTTGTGTTTGCTTTCATCTTAAGTTCACTTCGCTTAGGCGTATGAATTATCTCATTATTTTACAACACGCAATAAAACAGACATATTTCACCTCTACAAACCCAAAAAGGTATTCTAAAGCTGCTAATAAACCCCGCATTCTAGGTAGAGATCTCGAAACATTACCACCTTGTAAAATATATGGAGGTGGCTCCCACTCCCGAGATTGGCTCATTAATTTAACAACGTGCAACACTTAAGCCAGGCGTGCCAACATTTTCGTAAATGAACTGGCGGGAACATCTTACTCAGTGCTGCCAACTTTGCCAACCAACAAACTTGCTAGATAATGTATCGCATTGTAATACAGCTTATTTTTGTTCGTATTTCCATTTTCAAGATGTTCAACTTAAATTGGTAGTGTTATAGTCAGGGCTTGCGAGTTTGCCGGTAAACGCATTAGAATTGTGTCTTATTTGTTAGAAATAGGCGTGATTTTTGCTTGTTCGTTTATTTTTGAAATGTATTACGTTAATTGGTAAAGGTGTAGGTAAATCTGAGTTAAGTTCGCTACATTGTCGCCCCTGCGAGTTCATCTAGCAGAATTTGAGATCCTTCCAGCTTTGATTTGTGGAACAATTTTCAGCGCACGGTAACTAGTGGGTGTAATTGCCGCATTTGTTTCACAAAAGGTAGAGCAGTAGGTACCATTTGGGGTTAGAAGTTTGTATTATTTATGTTTTACTTACCTATCGTATTGTTGCTACTTAAAATCACGACTGCCTGTTTTATGAATGAATCGTAACTCTCTTACTATACAGTTTTTCTTTTTTTAACAAAATGAAAGATAAATAATTTTACTTTACTTTTTTGTCTAGATATAAATTTTATAATGTAAGTCGTACAACAATGTGACAGAAAATGGTCTTATTATATAGTTAAAATATATACGGGATGATCTTTTTCTTTAAAAAAAGTTACTAAGTAGTATCTGTCATATTATATTAAGTGTATTAATTTAAAAGATTTTTTAGGCACCTTTATAATTATTCTTCATTCTTTCTTCTGTAGTAATACGAGTAGGTACCCACCTACTTAATGGTTATTTATTCTCAAAGGATAATTTAATATAAGCAAAACACAAAACTTCCAAGATATAACTTAAAGATAAAAGATAAGAGATAAGTATAACTTAATAAACTACTTAGTTTAAATAATATACCTAATTGCCAAATCAATACAAACAATATAGATACATGACCATCACTGTTCCTAGCTTCATGGCAAGTACCTAATTTTGAAGCTCACTGAGCATTCCCATTAAGATTCCCACAGGATTAGCGGAATCAATGAGGTGGTTCCGACTGGCCCGTTGCGTCAGTCCCCTGATTTGTGGACTATCGTTTCGGTGGTTGTATTCGACTCTATTAGAAAATTATTAAAAAAATGTTTTTACATAAAACAACTGTAGGTACAGTTTTAAGGAAAGTAGTCAAATGAGTCTAAAATATTATTGCAATAATTAATTTAAGAAAACTGTACTATTTATAATACAATACACTCATTGTGTAAATTTAAATTAAATTCCCGTGTTGGGTGCTGCTTTGATTAATCTATTGCTTTTTGTGACTATAATCCTTTTATGTAATAAAACTTACGTTATTGTGTTCTATAGCAACGGATTTAAAAGGATTTTTTCATTATTTTCAAAACTCAACGTGGACCTATAAGTTCTGAAAAACTCAATTAGTCAAAAGTTATTAAAATCATGTAAAATATCAAAGACATTAAAATATGACTTTTATTTTTAAGTACTTATGTGGTACAATCTTGTATCAAATTCCCAGTCCGCACCGGTAATGACGCCTGTCGACTGACCCTCGCCACTGATTTATTGCGGGGCCCACCTGTTAGCGCGATCAGCGTTGACAATGCTGCCCTCATTATACTTATAGGCTTTGATATTGTATTGTTGGCTCGATTCAATTATTGGAAATAGATAGGTTTCGGTTGAAAGAAAAGAAGATATTTGGACAATAGGTAGATATTTATTGAACAATTACATTTGGAAGGTATCTTAATGTAAATGTAATGTTTAAAGTTATGTAGAGTTAGGAACCTACTGAGAACCTACTGAGTCGCCTACTCAGTATCTCAGTACAACAGTAAGTAGCTGTGATAATACATACGTATCTCCATTTATCTTCTTTACCAAAAGCTGAACAGCAGGGTAAAAACTGACATGCTCTACGTTTTGTCTCTTTATGAAAAGAATAAGTAGGTAATCTCATATACTATTAAACTGATTTTAATGAGATTGTATTCAAAGAAATCTTTACATGGCTTCATAATCTTCAAATCATCTAAAGTCTCATTAAAAATTAAATAGCATACACGGGAATATATGCGGGCGAAGACGTGAGTAAAATGTTTGAAAATAAAATCGTCATCATTTCCGATCATTACCAGTCACGTGACACGGCTACATCATTCCCATTCTACCCGAATCCGCAATCGATCCCACGTAATGGGATCCACGTATTCGTTGCAATCCCGCGGGAAGACACTCTTAACTTTTTGAAGTGTTTGCACCGAGGTAGTGGATGTTTGAATAGTTGAGTTGAAATCGATTTGAATATAATGTTGTCACTGGATTTAGTTCTACTGTAAGATAATAAGTATGTTCGAAACGTTATCAATATTAGGTAAGTACTTTGCAATAATTAGTGCTTAACGTGCTCTGGAAGTAAATACCTTTCTAAAACAATTAACGTAGGTAGGTATTTGAGAAACGTATGCTTTGAAGAAAAAAAATTAACGCTTTCGGTACTTGACGTATAAGAAATTGGTAGAGCCGCCAAAACACAATAAATTCAAGAATTTATTGAATAGCCCATATGACGGTCACTACGGTTACACAGATTAAACTCGTATTAAAATGTACTCGTTTCTTGTACCTGAATAGTACATCTCACAGAAATTACACTCAAATGAGGTCTCCCTGTCGTAGTCGAACGTGTGCTCCATAGTACCTACTTTTAGTCGAATGTGTGCTCCATAGTACCTACTTATAGTCGATCGTGTGCGTCTCCTGTCCGGTGTAAAGACGAGCGAGGGTGCACATCCTGTTAAAACGTTAATCGAATCTGGACGTAATGGGATTTCTTTCTTGAGGGGCGCATTGCTAAAGGATTAATTTATATCAATTTAAATGGGTCCGCAAGCTACAGGGTGGTACTTTTTGTTTTAGTCTAACATGTGCAAGGAGTGTTAATGAATTAGTTTTTCTGTGAGTTTTTTTCCTTTTACCCAGGCGTTTTACATTGCGCTCTTATTTTCTAACACTTTGTGGTGTTAATTTTCTTAATACTTTATTTGTTTTTCTTGCCCTTTCAATTTTTAAAACAATAGTATTAGGTAAGTAACAAAATACATTAATTACCAATTATATAGGTTGTACATTTTAGCCCACTTATTTAATTTATAGATTTTAAGATCTCACTATTGTACGAGTACTTTACTATCGTAGGAATCATGACTTTAATTTATAGGTTAGATGAAAAAAAACGTGCATTAGGTACTTACCTATTAAAAATACATAATTGTAAAACGTTTAAAATTACTCACAAATCATTACCGTTACCATCCGAATATATCACCTTAATACGCCACAGTATACACAATAAGAGTAATGTAAGGATTACGTACAAAACCGTAGCATGCTGTATACGAGAGGCGCTTACACAGAGTCTAATCCTTTGCGACGCGCAAATGTATGTGGGATCGCGTGCCACCAGTGTTGCCCTAACAAAATAGTTGCTAAAAAAACGGGGAAACAATTCGAGAAACGTATCTTGAATATTAGAAGGTGGTAAAATGTAGTTTTAATACATATACTCAAAATAGTGACTATAAATAATGTGATCCTAATATGATTT
Organism: Urbanus proteus proteus; assembly: GCA_018251915.1. Taxonomy (NCBI): domain Eukaryota; kingdom Metazoa; phylum Arthropoda; class Insecta; order Lepidoptera; family Hesperiidae; genus Urbanus; species Urbanus proteus. Next base: position 9,543 of record DWPV01004785.1, read on the forward strand.
ATAATAGTTTAGGATTCCCAACGCGGTTAACATTGGCACTTAGTATTGTAATACAAGTTATGACACAAGGTTCTTAGTTTTATATTGTTATCTAAACAGGCGTAAGACCTGTGATTATTACTGTACTATAAGTACGTACTTAATAATCTATTAATTTTAGGCTTAATGTATCTAATATAAATGTCTTTATAGGCTTATTCTTGGTTTACCTATGTAGTAAATTAATCAGTAAAAAAACATGTTACTTGCTCCTTAGAATATAATTTTCTGAATAGAAACAATATGATCGAAACATGTGTTATTGTAAAAATATATAATGAAAACCGTCTAGTCTAATTGTATTTAGAAACTAGCTGGTCTTCGCGGTTTCACTCGCATTGAAAAAGTAAAAAGGAACACATAATAAAAATTAAAATCTAAGTATAGGTAACACCCCGGTCTCCTGCGACGAACGCCGCATGCGTGTGGCGCGCGCGCTAATGCTTTTTTCCAAAATTAAAATAGCCTGTGTTACGCCTTAGATCTTCAGCTATCTTCCAGTGAAAGTCCCGTCAAAATCGGTCCAGTTGTTTAGAGTCTTCAGATTACTTCAGTCAAACAGACAGACAAAAAAATGCATTTTCGTTATATGTATCGTGTCGTTTTGATGTACATATATCGAAGATATCTCTATAAATCACGTCTGGACGTTAACAACAAGCGTAAATAGAAATACACACGTCTCATACCATTCAGTATAAGTGTGTGGGACGGTAATGGCGTATTACCTACACAAACACGTGTAAGCCGGACCGTGCGATGTTTTTTATCCCTGCATCCTACAAAGCATGCAATCCACTTCTCAACTCTTTGTACCCGGACGGCATCAATGGCATCTATCCGTCGGAATCCGCTGGGATAGGCGATGGATTTTGTGTTTTTTTGTTTTGTTATATGGCTATATAAATTGTCTGTAGGTATGCGCCTCTATTTTGTGTATTTTATAATTAATTATTATAGGTAACTGAATAGAGACAACTTACGCGCAGACTATAATAATATTAGTTCTTATCTACATTAGGCCAGTGCGAAGCCGGGGCGGGTTGTTATACACAATATAAAACCTTTTGAATCGTTTTTTTATTGATGAAAACCGCATTAAAATAGGTTGCGAAATTTGAAAGATCTAAGAGTACAGACGGCTGGAAGCGACTTAGTTTTATAGGTAGGTACCTTGTAGAAATAATAATCGTGTACTTATTAATTATAGTTGGCTCTCGTTTACATTATCGAAACTTTGTCAATAGCTGTCGTATGTAGGTGTTGTAGTAAATAGTTCACGTCGCTCGCAAGTTCCCATTTAAAATCAGGTGAACTGAATTCCCTGTACTAATGAATTCCCAGAATTAAACAGTGTCAATATAGTGCGACCACATTTACCTTAAAGTATCTACAGACTACGTAGCTTACAAAATGGAGATATATTTTTCAAACGTTTCACTTTCAACTGTAAATAAATATTATGTTTGCTAAAGATCTTCATCTTCTTTTTTAATTTCCGTCGTTCACAAGTTCCCATTTAAAATGAGGTGAACTGGATTCTTAGTGTACAAATAATAAATTTAATATAATATTCTTAGAGTATAGATAAATGTGGTCTCGATGGATATATTAGGATTGCGACTTCAAGGTTCCTTAGGTAGACATAGCGTTTCAATCTAAGCACTACTAAATAGTGGTAGAGTCACTACTGACAAAAAAAAAAATAATTCAAAAACAAAACCTATTATACTTATTATTATTAACCTATCGTAAAGGCATTGTAACATAACAGGTTCGTGACTATAGGTGCCTATGGTTATTTAAAACCGTTTTCCGATGAGAATCGTCCGCTTTCGTTAATAGTTTAATCTGTGGCGGTGATCGGCCGTATGCATGAATATTTTACTGTGACAACCCAGCGAGCAAACATGGCGGGAAACGATTTTATTTTCTTTTTTAACAAAAAGTCATAGACAATATTTATGTTTTAGTCATCGACCTATGTACCTGTAAATATTATTGTGTCAGTTTTTTTTTAATTTTATTCTTTTTTGGCATGTAAACCACACGAGATAATACTTATTGTCAACTTTAGTAATTATCAAAACCAAAGATTTTTACCATAGATAGGCCCTGCGCATTCAAAATTCAAAGTATGGAACGGGCGAATCTTGATTATATATAAATCTCTGATCAAAACACCCTTGTGTAATGTATATTAAATTTTATGACATAGAACTGTAAATAATAATTACATCCACAGAGGCTTATATGGCTTATATTTAATGGCTTTGGCTCCATTATAGGCACACACTACACGCCTCTTGGTTTTCTCTAGAAACAACTCTACTTTAATTCTGATATTGCGCCAATTTCCACTCAACCATTGGTTTCAAGTTAATCCGCCATGACAGTTCAGCGTTGCCTAGCAACCGCTTAATTGGCGGGAAATCGCCAACGGCTTAATGTTATTCGGGTGACGCGTGAAACGATGGCTTTTATTCACTTTAATTTGAAATTGCGTTCTGTTTTTGATTATTAATTTATTATAGGCCTATATTAACTAAAAGCACAAGAGTTAAGAGATTTGTTTTCGTTTGAAATGCTTGATAAGGGAGAGACGAAAACTAGACGATCTAGAAGAGTGGCAAGACAGCAACGTATCTGAGGCCAACCTCAAGCTAAACTCTAGACTTAATGACGTTCATGACCACAGCCCACTTACAATCTGTTAGAATGCATGCTCATCTGCTACTTCTATAGTATAAAAAGTCAAAAATGGCTGAACCGTAACAAATGCAAGCAAACGCGTTGTGTGAAGCACTTCTATATAACTATCGCTTGCATGTCTCTACTAGTGTTGTTACGAATATTGTCGCGAATGTAAAAAATCCAACATTCGTTACATCACTAGTCGTTTTCCGCCGCCTAGAGGTCCGCTTAAACTTAGACCTTTCAAACAACGCAACTGATTTTATAGCGGTTTTCATCAATAAGCAGAGTGATTTACGAGGAAAGTTTATAGGTATACTACTATAACTACCCACCCGGCTTCGCACGGAATTACTATAAAACTGAAGATGCTAATGTTATTTAAAGTGTCCACTTACGAAGACGATAATTTTGAATAAAAGAACTTCGTTGCCACAAAAAGGGTGTCATATACTAATAAGTAATTGTATATCTTACAACCAACCAAGGATTAACTCAACAATTCATTATGGCTACAATGAACGAGCACGTGTCGCTTATTGGGACACGTGTCCCGAAAATGACAAACTTCTTTGACACCTGCTTAATTTCTCTATTATAATCTAATGTTCTCATGTTGTAATAATTTCATTGCGGGATCTATATGCAATTGTACTATGTTAAATAGAGAAAAAAATTCAATGTATATTGTGACAAACGAAATTAACGAAATAACAAGTCTATTCGTTTTTCGATCGCCGATTTTCTACCTTAATCCTTCGTCATAAAGTCTATTAGAAATCCAATGATTGTAATATTATATGAACTTCGACCCCTAAAGGGGGTTATGTGGACACCTGTTAAAGATTACAATTATTCGGATAGTCGGTGATTCGGGGTTA
>DWPV01004786.1:0-13154 GCA_018251915.1 Urbanus proteus proteus
TTAGCTCTTTTTTTATCAAACAAGGATTTTCTCCCAAATATTTTGCCTTTCGTTTTTTTTCATTTCGTTTCTTATTTGATAATTTAGTTTTTTTAACTGGCTGTGTATTATTTGTCTCACCTCCCCAATTTTCGGCATGTCGAGAGGCAAGAATTACATTAATGTTGGGTTGCTTTTGGCATTTGAAACAAACTCTTTTTTGTCCAAATCCTTCATTACAGTCTAGAGGACTTGCACATAAATCTAAATTGTGAACACTCATGTTACAAATAAAACATTTATGATCACCGCTTGGCTTTTCATTATTAATGCAAGCAGGACATGTCACACTACCTTTTAAATCTGATACTGTTTCTAAATCACAACAAACTTTGTTATCTTTTTCTTTGTCATCATAAGTTTGATCAATTTTAGCGCTTATAATTTTCATTCTGCCATTGAGGTAATTGATATATTTTTTAACATATTTATCAACTCTCATAGCTAACACTTCATTTTTCAAGAATGATTTTTTTTATTTTATTGAATTCGCCTTCAACAGAAGCATTTGAGGCAGGAATCCGCCCTGATGATACACGACCACAAAGGCAGATCACGCAAATCATTCAGAAGTTTATTTGAAAAAGCCGGCATAAAATACGCATTCACCCGGTCACCTGTTTGTGTTTGCTTAATAATATTAACTTCGTCATTTATTTCCTGTCCTCATGCGTACCATCGATTGCTTTGTTTGACTTTTTTTTTCTTTGGCTCGCCTTCGTTTTCGGTATCATCCATATCCGAATTTCTTTCCTCAATAACTTCTTCTAAGTTTAGGTACTCTTCTGCGAAATACTGATCCTAAAATATATTATAATAAGTAACACTATAAGTATTTTATGATTCAAAGCACTAATACTTAGTAGGTATTCTAGTTTTCCTAACGTGTTTAATATAAAACGAATATTTGTAAAAATAATGGATAAGTGATATTGATAAATATATTTATAAATGTATACAAATGATTACATGAAATTTTCTGTTTTAATGTCAAAATATCAAATTTTTATTAAGTGCGTATGAAAATATACACGATACTTATTTAAAACAAAAATCTGTCGGTCTGTTAATTCTAGTTAATCGCCGAAAGGGCTGGGCCAATTATAATAGAAGTTCTATAAGCAGATAGATGATGTCATAAAGTTAACTTAGGCTATTTTTAGTGTTAAACAAGACATTGCCTTGCCAACACATTGCCGCTGTCGGTGCTAATGTCAAGATGCTATAAGCAGTTGAAACCACGAGACTCAGTATAATAAGTATATAATTGATTTCTTACTTTTTCGTCAGTTATCAATGCTCTTAAATATTTATTTGCTTTTTCAACTTCAGTTTCTGTTCCATCAGACAAATTTCCGTCAGTTTCACACTGTGAAATCAACAGTAATGCTCTTATTATTTTTTTAGCCTTTTCCCGACTCCTGGCTATAATAAGTTGGCCGATTGCTGCTTTGTAAAAAATACTAACTCTTACATGTGTGGTTTTTAATAATCTCACGTATATATGAATGAAATGTGCGTTGTCAATTCGGATGTAGCATGCCGGTAATGTTGAAGTAAAACATGCGTCCGCGTAGTCATTTATTGTACTATATTTAGAAAACGCTCTAACAGATGCTGTTAATAAGGCGCGGCTGCCATCCATAACGACTTCTTTTGGAAAAGGAGCACCGGACCGAACCCATTCCATTATCCAAAAATATATAGAGTTGGCATTATGGCTTTCGCTAATCATCTGCATAATTGGAAATTGGCCTTCCTTTAATCTTATAACCCCGTGATAAAGATAAATTGATTTCGATTTTTTATCATTGTGTTTTGTCATTTTTTTATGATTTTTCCAGTAGCATCAATAAATAAGCAGCTTTGTGTATTTGCAACATATTCTCGCCATATATTTAATTGATGTTGACTCCAATAATGCACAAAAAAAGGATCGTCAGTGTGTTTCAATATTTGGAGTGCTTTAATTGGATCTGCATGTAAAAACGATCTCTTTCTATGACAATATCTGGCATTTCGAAGAACTGGTGAAGATGGTAAATTTGGTGGTTCGCGATCGCCATACTCCATTTTTTCATTTGCTTTTTCTGCGCGATACATATGTGCCGTTTTGTAACCCATTTCTTTTATAATATCATCTCTCTTTTGACCTCTTAGCCATCTTTTGCCACATTTTCCGTCTCCTTTTTTTATTGTACATTTGATTTCAACAAACTTCTCGTTGGATTCATCGTTAGATATAAATCCATTTACTGTACTACCACATTTACAATAAGCTGTTAAAATGAAAAGATCAATATTAGTCAGTTTATATTTGACATTTATACATAATTTTCGACTTTACTGACTTTTTATATACCATTTATATTTAGTGTTTCTACTAACTTTTTTTTCCTCTGTGGGTAGCTACAAAGTAAATACGCGATTTAAGTGTGTCATCAATTTTTGATTGTTTAAAATTATTTAAACTGCATGAACTTGCCTATTTTATGCATTAATTAGTTGCTGAACCCACCTGCTTTCACTTCACACCATATCTCCTTTGAAAACTGTGCCTAAATACACTCCTATAAATTTTATTATATTATGGACACCCAACTGTCAAATAATCTGGAGAGGCTTGAGAAGCTATTTGGTACTCGGATGCAAGAATATGAGGAAAAACTGAAAAATGTCACTACTAATGCAGATATCTCCACCTTAAGCCGTGAGTTCCTTGAATTTAAATCTTTTGTTTGGGAAACACTGTCCACGATGAAATCTCAAATGGAACTGCTTTCACTTGGCCTGGACAGGCATGAAACAGCTATGAGAAGGAAAGTGTTGCTTTTCCACGGCATTCCAGAAAGACACAATGAAAAAGTCAATGAGGTGGTCCACAACATTATATCTAACCAGCTTAAGTTGTCTGATATGAAGTTGGATAGTGTACACGTCTGTCATAGATTAGGATCTACCCAGAACAAAACGCGTCCAGTTCTTGTCAGGTTTCTTAATGTGGAGCATAGACACCTGGTTTGGAAAAGCAAAACTGCACTGAAGGACTCGGGGATCACCATCTCAGAATTTCTAACCAAATCCAGGCATAAACTTTTCGTCACAGCCCGCAATCACTTTGGCATAAGGCAGTGCTGGTCTGTTGAGGGAAAGATAGCCATAATCCTTCCCGACAAATCCAGAAGAAAGATTGAATGCATGAGACAACTCCAGCCCTTGATGTCCCAATTTCCAATAAGCACTGCAACAGTCGAAAGTGTTCATTCTCCGAAACAGGCGGCACCGAAATCCACCGAGGCCTCTGGGTTGAGATCCGAACCTGAGGCCTGTAATCCAGCTATTGCTCCAAAGAAGACTCGCCGGCGCAACTGATCCTACAGCATAAACTCCGTGTATTTTTCTTTGTTGGTTTTTGTCTCACTCTACTCATTCACGTATTCATTTAAGCACCTCTGAAATTGGCCACATTAATTTTCGATAATTAATTCTATTTACTGGGGGTAACTCATAATCTGCTTTTAGTTTTACAAACTAAATTTTCTTTAACTATCAGAGCTTCAGTTTACTGTTGACAGTGTTGACATAAAGTGACAATGACAATGTAACCATGACAAGTTCTATATATAAAACGTCAACTGTCAAAACGTCCAAAAAGTCACACTAATATAGATCTCGTTAATTTGCCCTGTATAAAAGTTGCCAGAATGTTTGTGTTGTACTTGATTATTTTTTTTCCTTTCAATATTTCTCCCTTTTTTCTATTTATTATTGTTTGTTCCTGTAATTCTAATGTAATCGATATGTTCCGTATATTATATTTATATTGATTCCTGGGGGAAAATACTGTGTGCCTATCTGCTGTCTGTTATCGCGTTAAATGTAGGTATTGTCTTTAAGTTACTATTTTATTTTATACGAAATTTCTTTCATCATATCGGTGTGAGTGGGTGGTGGGTTCGGCAGTTTATACGATTGCCAGTCAATAAATATAGACATATTTCTTTTTGTTTTAAGGTATATAATATATATAGTTTATTTTTATATTGACTTATATAATATTATTATTATTATTTATTACTTATTATTATGGATGACTTACTCGATATCAATGACTCTTTTTTCTCTTGTTCATCTTCTGTATGCAGTTTTGCTAGCGCAGAGACTAAATCCTCGGATACTCCAACCCTGCATGACCAAATATCTTCCCTTTGTTGCCCAAATTCTCATAACCTTAATATCGCACACATAAATATCCAAAGTATTCCAAGGCACTATTCTGACCTTCTGGCATCTATTAGCAGTAAACATATTGATGCGCTTCTGATCTCAGAGTCTTTTCTCAAGCCTTCTCTGCCCTCTTCTCTATATGCTCTCCCTGGTTTCTGCCTCATTCGTAATGACAGAGTAGGCAAAGGATGTGGTGGCGTTGCTATATATCTTCGTTCGGACATACCTTACAAAGTCGTCAGCGTGTCTCCCTCCGAATATTCCGAATCTGCAGAACACATGTTTATCGAAATATCGTTGAATCATAATAAACTGTTGCTTGCTGTGTTCTACAGTCCAAATCTTCATATCGATTACTTCGACCACTTTGACAAGTTGCTCTCAGATCTCCGCCCTATCTACGATCATATTATTGTGATGGGGGATTTCAATACATGCATGATTAAGAATGACTCTCGCTCTGCCAAACTCCTAGATATTATTTCCTCTTTTAATCTTGAACTTCTACCGCTTTCGGCAACTCATCATTTCCCAAATTGTAAACCTTCTCTTTTAGATCTTATGATCGTCTCAGATCATTGTAATGTTGTATCTCACGGGCAACTTACAGCTCCCTTCTCTTACTACGATTTGGTGTACCTTTCTTATCGCATTCGCCCTCCTAGGCGTAAGCCAAAATCTCTTCTCTTACGCAGTTACAAGGGTATTAACTTGGAGGCACTTCAGCGGGATTCTGAGACGACAGATTGGTCTCCTGTAATGAATACCTCTAGTATCGACGATAAAGTGGCTACATTTGCGTCGATTATTGTTAATTTATTTGATAAGCATGCGCCATTGCGCCGAGTCAAAATTAAGCGAAATCCTGCTCCATGGTTGACTAGCACTATTAAGGACCTCATGGCACAGAGAGACAAGGCAAAGAGAAGGTGGAAACGACGCCCTTCCGATGATAATCTCATGGTATTCAAGATGCTGCGTAACCGCTGTAGCCGTATGTGTAGAGATGCTAAGAGACGCCACTTCCACGATTCTCTTGTTGACCGTAATCCCGCTGATGTTTGGAGATTTTTGAAATCGGTTGGCATCGGTAAGTGTCCCACCTCCATGGCTAATGGATTTAATTCTAATGATCTCAATAAACATTTTTCATCTCCTTCAATTTTTGTAGATCCTAGAATTAAATCTGAAACACTGCTTGCACTTTCTGATTTGCCAAAACCTTCTTGCAATCAGTTTAACCTTTCCTCCGTTACTCAGGACGTGGTGAAGAAATCTGTCTTGGCAATTTCATCATCCGCTGTTGGCAGTGATAATTTAAGCTCCAAAATGATTACCCTAATTTTACCATATATCTTACCAACCCTTACTCACCTGTTTAACCATTCCTTATCCTCTAGCTCCTTTCCTACAGTCTGGAAACAGGCTTTTATTACTCCTTTAGCTAAGATTTCCAACCCCTCCAATCTGTCTCAATTTCGCCCTATCTCCATTTTGCCTTTCCTGTCCAAAGTACTTGAGCACATTGTTCATATCCAGCTTTCCTTATTTCTAACTTCAAATAACCTGCTTAGTCCTTTACAATCCGGCTTTAAAACAGGCCACAGCACAGTCACCGCGCTTCTAAAAGTAACGGAGGATATTCGGTGGGCGATCGAAAACAAGAAACTAACCATATTAGTGTTGCTCGATTTTAGCAACGCCTTTTCTACTGTTGACTTTGATATCCTCCTTGGTATCCTACGGTCTATTAATATCTCTTCTTCCACCTTAACCTGGTTTGAATCCTATCTTCGGGGTCGCTCGCAGCGTGTCCGCATTGATGATACTTTATCTGAAGTGTGTGATCTAGTTGCGGGCGTTCCGCAGGGTGGCGTTCTCTCTCCTTTACTCTTCTCTGTTTTCATTAATTCCTTAACATCATTAATATCTTCTAATTTCCATCTCTACGCAGACGACCTGCAGGTTTACTCTCATTTTACAGCAGAAAATGCCAACTCAGCTATCATGGCCATTAATGAAGATATAAAGAATATTATTAAATGGACTGAATCTTTTGGTGTTTCCATCAATGCCAGTAAGACCCAAGCTATAATTGTAGGTAGTAGATATGCTCGGCATTCCTTAGATTTCTCAACCTTACCATCTATTACCGTCAATGATATTTCTATACCATATGCTGATAAGGTTCGTAACCTTGGGGTTATCATCGACGCTAATCTCTCTTGGACTGCCCAGGTAGGCGAAGTTAGTCGCAAGGTTCATCACGCCTTTCATTCGTTGAAGTGTCTGCAATTTTTCTTACCCTTGCAAACTAAGATCACTCTTGCCCAAACTTTACTTCTACCCCTCATAGACTATGCTGACGCCTGTTACTTGGATGCCACAGAGGAGCTATTAAATAAACTTGAGCGCTTACAAAATTTGTGTATTCGTTTTATTTTTGGCTTACGAAAGTATGATCATGTTTCCCATCTTCGTAAGGATCTCAAGTGGCTCCCAATTCGTTTCCGCCGAAACACTAGGATATTATGTTTGCTGTTTAACATTCTGCATAACCCCTCCTATCCCTCTTACCTGCGGGAACGCTTTTCCTTCGCTCGTCCCTCTTATGCTCCTTGCAGAACTCACTTAAAAACTCTCCTCAAATTCCCCGTTCATAAAACATCTTCCTATTCTCAATCCTTCTCTGTCCATGCAGTAAGACTGTGGAACGGGCTTCCACCAAGAATTCGCGAATCTAGCACCATATCCTTATTTAAAAAACGAGTCAAAGAACATTATATTTCCTTAACGGTTTAAATCCCATGTATGTTTGAATATTTAAGTATGTGTAGTTCAATTTTCTTTCTTCATAATTTAGTTATATGTATATATATATTATTATATGTAGATATCATATGTTTTTTTTTTTGTTAGATTATCAGTATTTATATGGTTAGCTATAATTATATTTGATAATATATATCAATATATATGTAAATATTGTTTTATTATTTTTATTTAGTAGTGTATATTTAAGTCATGAGTATTTAAGTTTATATATTCCACATTTAAATATTTTCAACTATTATCTATTATTATTCTTTTCTTATATTGAATTTTGTACACGCTTTGTCTACCATTCTGTACCCATTCTCCATTCCCAGGTCTGCTGGAGGAAATTTCTAACAGAAATAAGCAGTACCTTTGTACGGTTACATTTCTTTATGTTCTTTTGTTTTATATTTACTGTGTGTGCATAAATTGTTAAATAAATAAATAAATAAATAAATAGTAAATGTAGTTTTCGATCAGTTTAAAAATATATTTTATTTATTATATTTATTTAGTCGCATAATAATATGAAACTAGTAGGTACATAATAGTATCTACTAGTAGTTCTAATATGAGGAATACAAAGAATACTTGAACATATATTTTAAACGCTACTATTTTTAAGAAATATATACAAATGCGTAGATTCCTTATATGAATATCATTTGAATATTTTATGTTAAATAGTTTTATACACATCAGAATGCATTTATATAATTGTATGCTATCAATGTTTTTCATTTTAACCTTGGTTTGTAAATGCAATTCTCAATAATTGCAAATTAGAGTAAATACACGATGTGTTTTGCTCAAAAACATTACATTATCGTATTCAAGAAACATGAAAAACCAGTAACTATCAGTAAAGAATTACTGGCATTACTGCTATCTTTGGTTACGGGTCATTTACCTCGACCGGCATAGAACCTTACTGACTTGTCTGACAACGAGTGGTCAAAGAACAAATTACACGATTTTTATAAGATAAGTACTTAGTAATCCAACATGCTGTCCACCTGGTGCACTGCAGATTTTAGACATCTGTAAGCAACAACGTATAGAATAGGGATCCTATTTGAAGTTAATAAAAGATGCATTGTTAGTCCCAAGGACTATGATGGTCACATCATCTTCAACATTAAGTCAACAATTTTCACGAACACCACTCTAAAAATAGCTGCATCTATAGTTCTAGGTACACAGTAGCGCTAATTACGAGAATCTTTCACAATTCACAAACCAAGGACTAAAGGCTCCTTACGTGAGCCTTTTAAAAAATCGTTGGTGATACTGATATATTTTCTATCTTCTATTATTATTTTTATTGTATTTACTCTCTATATATTTTAACATGTACATAATGAAGGTGAAACGTGTGTCATGGTCAATATACATTAAATGTGTCTACTTTTTACTAGCTGAATTAAGGCCGACATGTATACAGTTAAAATCATTCGTTGACGTGACGATAAAAGATAACTTTGGATTACAGAATTGATTTCTGATAGAATCTATCGGGATTGATAGTTATCGATAAAATCTATCGGATAAATGATGTAAATAGATGAAAAGGCCTTACATGATATGTGATTAGCAAATGAGCATGCAGTCTACCGTAGTCACAGTGATGGTAAGTGGCCACTGCCACCCATGGACATTAGTAATCAACCCCAGATAAGAACATAATCTTATTAGACGTAATAAATGCGTTGCTATGCCTGAATACTAAGTTGGAACGCCTCGAATAAGTACGTCTCCCTTTAAGCCAGAACACAGCATCACTTAACACTGCCGTTATTAAGTAGAAACAGGTGTGGCGGTGGTGCCGTCGGAGTCGAACCATAAGCATTCTACGACCTTCAACGATTGTCGTCGACTTAAAACCGTCACTCATGTATTAGACACTCGTGTCTGTAGTATTTTATTTGCTCGTTTATCTGCTTACCCAGCTGTGGTAAAACAAATCCCTTAGTCCGTTTGTCAACGTGTAACTGGATCTGGATCATTAAAGGACTAGTAAAATTAAATGTAATGGAGCCCAGTGCATACTTAACCGATTAGATCAGCGGTGCAAGTTAAGTAACTTTACACCATTCGACTCATTTCATTAGGGTGTTTAGATTACTTATTAACATGTTTTATTACAATTTTGCATAGTAAATGTGTAATAAGTGAGTGAATGACCCACATACCATTCTGGCATCTAAATCAGGTTTTTTTGTTGACCTTTTTAATCCTAAAGTGCATCCATTACAACCCTTTGCCCATGCTTGGTTAAAATTAAATAAGATTTAGGGTATAAAATATAATAAGTATAAAATAAATTCATCCTAATCAACTTCAAATATTGTGTTTCAATACACTGTATCAAAGATCATGTTATTTTTAAGCACGTAAAATGGCCTTCGTATTTCATTTTCGCCGCTTTTCCGGTTGTCAGTATTTTCACACGTGTACGCTTCCAAACTCCACGTTCGAAATTTAAATGTCGCTCACACTTCCTCGTGAATTTGAATTTGGATACATGGAAATATTTCTTGCTCGTACTTTTATTTCCACTTGAAACGCCGTCTTTTGTCTTTCTGTAAATTGCACGCCTGCAGGCACTAGGGATGGGACAAAAGATTTGATAGATATTATATAGTGCAGTATCTGTTGTATTGTTTAAATGCTCCAGATCTGTCATACCGCATTTGATACTTCATTTGGCGAGATGAAGTGTTTACTCTGTGATGCTTTGTGGTCTCCTGACATAAGAGATTGATCTTTCTTAGAATTCATTAAGCGCCTATCATAATATCGGATTACAAAACAAAATACTAATAGATAGATAATATTATATCATTTATAATTGAGAGTCTCGTGTAACGTTTCATCAGTTGTATTTATAGCGTATGTTTACATGTATGAATTTTTTGACTGTTATTTTATATTTGGACTTATTTTACAATACTTATGACCAATAGTAGAGACATGCAATATCTGAAGATTTTAATATAATCAAATTACCAGTGCCATCTGATAAACTAATGTCAAAGTTATAATTGAATTCCACCGAGTTTGCGTGAAAATGAATTTTAATTTGTTATACATATTTATCAAGGTGTACTTACTTGCTAGGTAATTATCTAATTACATCATACAAATCATCGCAAGCTCACGATTCGTCTTGAGCAATAACATAGGTACTTAATACATAAAAATATATAAAAAAGTATTAAGTTAAATACATTTAAGTTTACGATTACGATTATTACGATATCCGATTGCCACATATTTTTGTACATTGAAGATATTTTTGAAAAACTATTATAGAAGTTACTATTAGCGCAATGGAACCCAAAACCATGATTTTAGATTTTTTGTCTGTTTATGTTTATTTGTACGTCTGTTTGTTCGTACGTGGTTATCTCAAAAACGGCTTAACCGACATTATTATTTATAAAATTGTCCTACAGCGAGGCAATAGAGTAATCGTATACAGCAATACAGACTACTTTTGTCGGGACAGATGAATTGAATCAAGGTCTGTGGCTGATAGCCGTCAGTCTTAATATTAGGTATAAGTGGCTGGGAGAACAATCTGATGCCGACTGGTATTTGTATGCGTAGACGCCTTTATTTAAATAAATATAATGAATATAAATATTGCAAAAATAAAAAGTAATATAAGGGTTTTTTACCATTCTGAGTATTACAATACAAATGAAAAGGAAGAAAGAGAGCAAGTGCACTTTACTTTTTGCTTTTTTGTATAAAAATAATTGTAAAAGGAATTATAAGATGGTATAACAGTAAGTTAGTAAGTAAGGTAATTTTAAATGTAGCTAGTACCTATAGGTGTGTTTCACCTCTGTACGTAGGTATGAACAAGCGAAAAATACTCAACTATGACTAATCTTCGCAAACCCTAACCTACTGAAGATAGAGTCATGAAAGTACAAATTGGTTCATTTTATGATGTTGACACCCACTATAAAAGGATTTTTGACTTTTTTTTCCTAAATTAATAAAATAGGAAAAATAAATGTATTATAATTTATGCGTACTAAGTCGGTATATAACTCATAATAGTCAGTTAATAACTGCGAAAAGTATTTATTTAAATTACTTCTTAAAATTTTGTTAAAACAGTGTGTTTCAAAATTCGCATCTCTATCGACTTTATCTATATACAAAGTACAAAACTACACATCTCAATTTGAAAACCTTTAACAAGAACGATATTTTTTACTTAAGGACTAGTTGCAAGTTTCCCGTTACTTTGAAGTCGCACTTAATCCTATATAGATAAAAAGCGGAGCTCGCTCCAGATACCTACCCAACCTCCCCCACCCACACTTGGTCTCTTTCCTTTATAGTAGTAATATTTAGTATCATGTACTCGTATAATATTGAAATTTCTGAAAACTGAAATACTATTTGATTATTGATATTTGTAGATAAGTCAAAACTAACGGAAGTTATATTACGACCTTTCTATTTTACAGCATCATTTTAATGTATACCGAAATATTATAAAAAATGAAATTTTATGGTGGATATTGATTATAAATGTATGAATATTATATAGCAGATATTTGACATATATTATATTCTTGATATTGGGAGATATTGAGATCGTAACTGCATGACTGTATGTTACCCCCATATCTTGTTTGTATTAATTCAAAAATAATACTGAATTTCTCAGTAAAACTGCAGCTGCAATATCGTAAATATATTTCATAATACATTAGTTATCACGTTAAATCGGTAAGCGTGGACAAAAGCTTAATAAAAGCTTATCTGCTGTTCAGTGGCCGTATCGTTAATAACGTTATCGATATCGATAAGTACGTAGCATTATCGTCATCGCAAAAATATGAAATTAAATTTGACTAGTATACCCTCTGACTACATTGGATAAGTGACCGCTACTGGTAAAACTTCATGGGCGGTCCGACCTTCTTCATCAACACGCATAGGAGCAGCGCATTGGAGTTCGTTACAAATCTTCCCCATAGTGGGAACAGATTCGTGCCCAACAGTGGGACATAATAAGAGTTGCAAATATACCCTGACAGGTGGTAGAACATTTATTCTACAACCGGGAAATTACCACGAAAGTAGCAGCGAATTTTAATTGACTTCATATAAAACACTTAGGTATTCTATATAAAAAAGGTATTATATATCGAGTTTGTTACAGATGTAACAGATGTAAATAGGCGGCAGTGACCATTTACTATACTGTATATACAATACTACATTACTACTACTATACTAGAATACTCTACTACTTATACGGCATTTAGGTATACTGTTCGTTTGATACTCCTATATAATACCTATTATAAAAAAATACCTCACTCATTACAATAACGCCACTTATTATAGAATATAATATTTCACAATAAATCCGCTGAAGTCCTCTGAAAGCTGCAGTTGACATGGATCGATATTTCAACGAGGCTGGTGTAGAATAAAAAATAGGAGCTATTGTACATTCAATGATTTATTGTTGAGAGCACGGTTTTATTTTCAACTACAACGAGTAGGAAGTTGTTTATACGTTTGTCCTGATTCCTATATTTCTTTTAGAATATTATACAGGGTTGTATGTTATAAACTTTATAATGTCAGTAAAGTTTTATTTCGATACGATAAGTATTAGAAGTAGATTAAAACTGGCCTTTAAGTTTCGCTTGACAAAATTGTGCTACAAAGTACAAATCACTGTATTTAAGATGCCATACGAATTTAAGGCTTTGTCTGCTTTAATGATGAAAAAAATCAAATTATTATGAAAGTAACCAAATTATAATTTACTTACCTATAGTAAATGTTCATTGCGGCCCATTGACATCTTATATGAAACTAGCTGAACCCCGCGGTTTCACCCGCGTTTAAAAAGTAAAGAAGAATACATATTCATACATAAATGTCATTCCACTGTCCCGCGACGGCGCGCGCATGCGCGTGAAGCGCGCGCTAATGGATTTTTCAAAAATCAAAGTAGCCTATGTTACGCCTTAGACCATCAGCTATCTTCTAGTGAAAGTCCCGTCAAAATCGGTCCAGCCGTTTAG
>DWPV01004787.1:0-13154 GCA_018251915.1 Urbanus proteus proteus
GGGGTACTCGTAGACGTTCGATCATATAAAAAAAACCTGTAGATGTTATTTCTGTAACATTTCAAGAAAGAGTTTTCGTTAACGGCACTTAACTTTGAGCTTAAATAACAGCCGGGGGGTTAATCGCAGACGTTCCTTGTCATAGTAAAAAATCTTCAGGACATTATTTCCTATAAGAATCCACTATTTTTTTATTCTGGCCGGCACTTTCATTTTTGGGTACGAAATGAATGATGTCCTTTGAAACATGGATTTTTTCAGTAGCGATCATGAGGTTTTAGAAAAAGATAGAATTAGTTTACTAGTAAGTAGTATATTATGCGTCAACCTTTAACTTTTATATCTTAAAACTACAAAAACTCCTACCGCTAATAATCATTTAAATTTTGTTGCTTTTTCCAGATCAAGTTGTTTAATGAGTGGTTTCCCACATGGGCAGAGGATGAGAGAGATAGACTGATCAAGGCAGTGACAGAGATTGATCCAGATTTTGGAGCCAAACTGCAAGACATACTCTTAAATGGACCAAAGGTTAACGGGGATGCCAATGGACCGGAAGATTTTCTCATCTCATACAATGAAGAACATAATGGTGATAACGCACAAAACAATATCGATCCAGAATTAGAGAATGATTCTCAGGAAAACGTAGAATCTCTAGGAGTCTCTCAGGAGAACATTCCAGTCGAAATAGCAGCTACTTCTTAAATAATACATTCCAGGTATTACTGATATTTTTACAGATTATATTTTATTTATTTTAATAGATTTAAGAAGTCATAGGAATCTACATATTATCTTTACAAAATGTATACTTGATTCTTTCGAATATTTAGTAATGTTCTAATGTGTTAGCGATGAACAAAATAGATGAATAGTTATGGTACTTATTCCCATGATATTTATAAAGTACGCTCATTTTATCATCATTGTGTGAATTTTAACCGCTAAGTATAAAGAAAAAAGATAACTGCCATTAATCAAATATTAAATTTTCTTAGAAATGGAGTCAATTTTTGATTTTGTACTAAAAATATACGCAGTGTTGGTTTAGATTTACTGACCTTCGTAAAAAGACATTATTTTTGGTACCTGGCATACAAGTCCATGATTTTCAAAAATGTTATTGTGGCATTGAATAACGGAAAATATATTTAAAGACTAGCTTTGTCAATCAACACAGTAAATAATTATAATCAAAATTACAATGATAAAATATTGTAAGTGAATGAAATGAAATGTAAGTGAATAAATTACCAATTTGCTTGAATGCTTTATTTTTATCACTTGCTGCTGTAACTCAAGTTTTTTTTTTAAATGATGTACCTTTATGGCATCCCTATGATGCCATAAAGGTTGCTCCATGCCAATGAGTGTTCTTTTTTTATTTGTCAGTGTACAATAATATAATAGTACAGCCAATGATAACAAAATCGCGTGCTATAGCTTGAATAAGTACCATTGTACCTGAATATAGATCTTACTTTCATGCACATAATTAAGTTGATATTCTATTAATATTTTGTGCTTTTTATTAAACATTCCATTTCCTTATAACTAGCATTCCATTATAGTATAGCTTTTCTTAACGTTTTCTTTCTGTGAGATCTGATTTGAGTGATATTTTATTTTTATACTGAATATGTTTCGATGTAGTAATTATACATCTTGTCTTTAAAATTACATGATTACATGATTAAAAAGTGATATATTTTAGTAAATAATTCTTCTCACTATATTTTGTTTAGAATTCTTCACAAAATGTTTTATTACACTCAAAAACCAGTCACAAAATCAGCTGTCTTATGAGTTTTTTTCCATTTCATCTTTTTCTATTGCACACAACTTCCAAAGATGAAATAAATGCAAGTACAAATATAAATGTAATGTGCCAAGATTTTTTAATGATTGTACTGGCATCTTTCCTATATAAAATGTTTTTATATTATTTACATTAGTTTATAGTACGTTATATTGAATAGAAAGGTATTAATCGCGTCTAGGATCCAACAAGTGTATTGTTTTTTTTATAATAAAATTGATGAGTTTATGGCGCGGTGTATGTATACATACATACTTTTATGTTTATGTGTATGAGACAGTGTTGCAAAAATAGATAAAGAATCGATAGTGATTACTCAAAATCGATTTTAATCGATATTATCGATTTTTATCAATTGTGTGTTAGATCTACTGTTCGACACCCGTAAATATGTGTTTTGATGTTGTAGTCTTCTTGTCAATTTGATGAATATTCGTTTATCGATATCTATTATAATCGATTTGAGTGATTCAGGGCATTTCTACAGTTTTTTAAAACTAATATTGTCTACTTTTGTGCAACACTACTAAAGGCTGAAAAAACAATGCCGGTTAATTTTAAGTGTACATTTTTTAATGTTCGCTATTCGATCTAGACTTATCTTTCATTGGTAATGATTTTTAACGTGTTGGGAAGGTGGTGAAATAATGTACGCGTCAGTAAGATATTTCTAGTAGATATTGATCAATTTGTATGGTATAAATAAAGAGCTAAAAATTGTGTCTGACTTATTTTATTCTAACACTAGCTGATCCCCGCGGTTTCACCCGCGTTAAAAAGTAAAAAAAATATATATCTAAACAAAATTTCAAAAATTAAAGTAGCCTATGTACGCCTTAGACCTTCAGCTACCTTCCAGTGAAAGTCTGTCAAATGCGTACCAGCCGTTTAGAAGATTAGCTCAGCCAAACAGACAGACAGCCAAAAAATAATGCATTTTCGTTATCGTGTATACTTTCGTATGCATTGAGTAAAAAATATTATATTAAAATCACAAACAGACACTTCAATTTTATTTATTTGTACATATTCATTTTCCTTATGAAAAAGTATGTATTAGCAATGCAGCTGATTGTACAGTATGAAGTCATATACAATCAATTTTACGTAATTTTTCCTTGTTTAGTATCATTTAAAAACCACAATTTGACACATATAGACAACTTACCGACACTAACTAACCGCAACACCTATTTCTATCATGAAACATATCTGCGTTTAACTTGAAGGCTTGTTAAAATTACTAGTAGGTACAATCGACCAAAATTGACCTAAATATTGCGTAAATCAGGTCCTTTGATGGGTGTGCGTCCTCAAAAGTAGCAATACACAAACACCCAGACCCAGAACAGAAATCTAAATTCACCATTTGGCTATTTGTTTGGCCGGAAATCGAACCCGGGACCCACTGCGTGTCAGACCGGTATGGTGACCGTTCCGCCACACGGGTCGTCGATTATGCATGTATTGGGTATTGTCCATAATAATCATAAACCAGTTGCCAGGTGGTACGAGTATGGTCCGATAGAGAAGATACCACCCTATTTCTAAGCTTAACCCGTTCATTTCAATGGAAGGTTGGAAAGGTGTGGTTGTCGCCTTACAATAAGGGTACCATTTTGTTCCTTAGTCCTCAGGAGTAACGTATCTGTGATTGATTTCAGATCAAATGAAATCCTATTCTATATGATGTTGGTTAAATGTCTATGGGTGGCAGTGATCACTTCCCATCAGGTGGACTGTATTGTCATTTACAACTTAATTTTTATGTAAAAAACACGAGGATTCAATATCGATGTATAAAAAGTATCTTATTAAATATATATATTTTATGATAAGTTAAGTTTACCTGTAACATCTTTTACAAAAGTATAATGCTGAAGTTTTTAATAAAAAACATCTCTACTAAAAACATAATTTTAATTAATTGATAAGTATGGCATTTTTTATATTCTAGATACATCACATATACGATACAAAACGTAAAAAACATGCGTTGCTAAAAGGTTTCATTTTGGTATAAAAATAGTATAAGGTCTCTATTTTGGTACCTATAATAGTAGGTACACTGCAACTACATAGATATTTAATAAAAAATGATAATCACAATGTTTTTTGAGTATATGAACCTTCGAAAACTAAATTAATGTCATGAACAAAAACTTGAAAAGTTTATTACAGAGGGGTGACACACGTATAATTATTAGGATATGTAGGATATCATAGGATTCATTCACAACACTACGGTTTCATGTTAGTTATGATCCACTCCAAGTATGACGTCACACGGGTGTAGACGCCAGGCCAGCCTCGACTTCCACACGGAGACGGCCCGTAGGACACGATTCCGACGACTATCCAGTTCTGAAGAGTAGGGATCTTACCCATTATAGGTCCCCCTGAATCTCCTCGACAAGAGTCCTGGCCGGGGAGCCCTCCAGCGCACAATTGTTTTTCAGTTATTTCCTTCGATGCCTTTCTGTACACATTTCTGCATTCTTCATAAGTTCGGACGGGCAAGCTTACTTTCAGTTTCACGTCCGAGGAAGATCCTGGAATTGATAAAAGTATATGTATAATAGCGGAATGGTGAAGTTTTAGTAAACTAAGTTTCAAAATTTCTTTGTAATGTCTTTTAATTTATAGGAATAATTTTTAAACCAATGGCAATGTAGTATAGCGGTAGAACCATAGAAATATTATCCTAATATGGGAACCCTTTTTCTTACGACTCTGGTGGTACCTCCGTCCACCTATTTCTGCCTAATAGCGATTGTGTTAAACGTTCTGTCTTTTGGGTTGAAGAGTGTGTGAGACACCATACCTACATATCCGAGGCGTTCCAACTTCAGTGGTAGCAACGTAGCTGTGGTAGACCCCAGGTAGAACTGTGATCATATTTGGGGTTCATTACAAATGTCCATGTGCGGCAGTGGCCACTTACCATCAGGTTTCGTTTGCTACTTCCATAATAATATAAAGAGCATGGTAACGTGACTATCGATCCCATGTTAGTTTCTACATAGTTTTCCTCGTGTTGTTTGTTTATGTTTTTATCTAACATATTTTTTATATATTAAACGGACGCTCTTTCCTTATTAAATTATTATGAAATTGCTTTGCATAACGCCGTTTTATTCAGGCACCTGTAATTAACTCCTCAAAATAGGAGTCCCATCTGATGTCAGCTATTGATGAACCTGTTAATCTTCAGGACTTTTTATATTATCGACTAAGTTTTGCCCGCGGCTTCTTCTTGAATCACTATCTATTAAAGAAACCGCACCAAAATCCGTTTCGTAGTTTTAAAGATCTAAGCATATATAGGGACAGGCAGCGGAAAGCGACTTTTTTAAACTATATAGTGAAGTAGCAAATGAGTAGCAACCCACCTGATGGACTACGTGAAATAACCCAAACTAAACAATTCATACATAACATTGCAGTAATAAATAAGCAGAAATTGGTGTAATTTTTACTGCACATTAGGTAGTACAATGGGTCTGTCCACGTATTTGGGACTAAGTCTATCTGGAGTGGCTGCTTAACATGAGGTAGATTGTATGATCATATACTACCATAATGTAATGAAAAATGTATCTAGGTAGGTATATGCTAAGCACAATTAGTACAGACAATGTAGATAAATATTATTTCCATAGGTAGGTAAGTCTTACAGGATAACAATATGCGTTGCAAACAAGAAAAACCTCAATATTTCCCGTCCAGCCCGTACATGACCTGACAATGCGGGTTTTCAAAGACGTCATAAATTAACTAATACAAATCGAACTGACCCCGATTGCTTAATCTGGTAAATCCAACTTCATTTTACCCTAAACATGCACATAAATGCCTACTTAGGTACGTCTACACATATACCTAATTGGACTAATAACTAGGTATTTTTAGGATCCGCATCCGATCTACATAGATAGGATCAGAATCTTGTCTAAAATCGGCCATGTATGTGTCTCTGGGGGGCTGTGTGTAGGGGCTGGGTAATCTTCTAAACAGCTGAACCGATTTTGACGGGACATTCACTGAAAGATAGCTGAAGATCCAAGGCTTAAGTTAGACTAATTTAATTTTTGAAAAATGCCTTAGCGCGCACTGCAAGCGCATGTGCGCGTCGTCGCAGGACAGCCGGGTGTCACTTATCCTTAAATGTAAATGCGTTTTTACTTCTTTAACGTGGGTGAAATCGTGAGGATCACTTAGTATTTCATTAATATCATCAATTATTTATTGTGGTTATGTATAAGTGTGTATAGCACTTAGGTATTTACAGCGATTAACACTCAGTGTATGCTGTTTTATAATCTAGATAATGTTTTCCATGTTGTAACAGGTAAATGCAATAACTTACTTCTTTCCGTTTTCCCCCATCCGACAACTTCCAAAGTGAAATCTTGGAATGTGCTGTCTCGTAATGCTGCACTATTTGGCAGACAAATTGGCTTCACGAAATCTGAAAGGTGTATATTAGAGTAAATAACTACTTACAATAAATGATTATGTATAGGCAATTCTTATAAGTATTTATTTTGCATTTAGGGAGTTTCGGGGGCAATAAATCGATGTAACTAGGTTTTATTTTCAGCAAATGTAGTTTTAACCGTGTTTTCCTATAATAAAAACCTCCTACAATATCATTAGAATACGAAGGTAAACAATAGCTCGGTCGAGAAATCGGGCGCCTTAAAACGCAGGAAACCCGGGTTCAAATCTCCGGTACGATTGTTTCTTTTATTTTTCTCTTTTTTCGAGTTCCTTTATTTTTGTGAGAAAAACTGTACTCTTGACTTTTTATTTGAAATAATTTGTATCTTTGTTTTATTATTATTATGTCGGTAAGATCAAAATATATTATTCATATTTCATCAGTAAGTAATTTGCATAGTTAAAAGTAAATATGATTCCAAAACCCTAATGTATCTACTAAAAACACTAACATCCTAATGTACCTACTAAAAATACTGACAACATCGGTCATCCAGGTACTAGGTAACATTATAAGAGCAAAACGAAAAAAAATGACTAAGAGCTCTTATCACTTGGGGCATACCCGAAAAACCTGACTGTATGACAAACTCGACCACTTCGTAAAGCTTGATAGTAAGCATGACGCAATTTTGTAGATACCTACATAAAGAAATCAAAATAATAATTAATTCTAAGTATTGGTCGCACCAATTAGTAAGTGACTAACCCGTCTGTACAAAAGAACAGTCCTTAAGTATTCTTATGAGGCCAAAATAGATGCATGGTGCCTTCAAAGTCGAATCACGAATGGTCTACCTGGTAGACCCTTCGTGATTGGACTTTGAAGGCACTCCTGTGACCGCCACCTCCAAAACAGGACGCTACACTACAACAAGCACTAGGTACACTAAAACAATCTCCAAAATAGGGGCCCCCTGCATGTTCTAAAATATGCGGCTTTGCAATGGTGAGGACTCTACTATTTGGATAAAGTTTCATCCGCACCAACTGGACTCGTGGCAGTCCTCCGAAATTCGGTTTGCACAGTTGTTTTTGTGTGCGTGGACCTGAAACGTGGAACAAACTTCCTCCTAAGGAGCGTTAGGACATGGAACTCTTTAAGAAAGGCGCAAAAAGAGCTCCTTCAAAACCTGCATTGGCGACTCCTCTGGTGGTGCAAATGTTCATAGGCGAGTATGACTGCCTTATTGGTTATTAACCCGTTTGCCAAATTAACACAACGTACCACTAAAGGTAGCTTCATGTTGGAGTCGTATCAGCGCTATGTCATTCTGTTCGTTGCCATCGTTCGGGTCGTACAGCGCGTGGGGCAAGACCTCCTCAATCGGTATGTCCTGGACAGGTGGAGCGCACTCCTCGAAGTTGCAGTCAACTTTGCTGGTAATATTGTATTCGCCGAGACGTATTTTAGACCTGTTTGAAACGAAATATACCTATTATAAGTTGTTATTGCATAAGTACCTAGTCTGAACGATTTTCTTAATAAAGGATTAGCAACAAAAATGTTAAAAGGTAAAATTACTTTATTTTTTGCATTTGTAATCAACCTAATATAGAACCGGGGCTTTATCTGGTGTCAATTACGGATGCGTTAATTGAGAACCTAAGGACTAAATTGGTTGCCTCCTAAGGACTAAATATGTCGCCTCATTGTAAATGAGCCGACAACCATACTCTTCCAAAAATCATTAAAAATAGCTGTGGCGGTAGTGCCTCAGCTACCGAACCATCTTATTCTGAGATTTTTTGATAAATTGTAATAAATCAACTTACGGTATCCAATTGCGGGGTAATTCCGCGCCTCTAATACAATGCGCGGCTGTTAAGACGTATCTTGCGGATATTAACACTCCTCCGCAGTAGAAACCACTGCCGTTAGCTACAAACAAATATTTATATGCTAAGAAATTTACTCATACTTCCCGACACCATCACTTCAAGTAAAGAAATTTTCAGTGTGCACCTTTAAAACAAATTATCAGCCCCCATCCATTCCCCCCTCTCCCGTCAGAAAAATATAACAACCCTACAAAGTTTACTTTCACATAAAAGTTCTGTTCACGTAAGGTAAAAATTATCCCTGTTAAAATCCACGAAGCTGTTCGGAATATAGACCCTCATACGTTCCACTGCTGAACACGGCTTTCATCCTACGACTGGTGGAGACTTAGCGGGTTCTCCACCACGAATATCACAAACATACAAGGATAGAAGCAAAAAACAACATGCTTACAGCTGGGTTAAAAGGTACATATACTTACGTTTGTCATATTGTATGAGTGCCATCCAGGGGTGCTCGTCCAATCCTGTGACATTACCACCAACAATCCTATCTCCATTTTGTATCCCGCACACCGAAATATCTGGTAATAGTCTGGCAACAGAAGTTCTTTTCTCTTTGCTATTGTCCACTACGCTTGGATTGATTTGGATTGTTTCTCCAGTGGGCAGGGCTTCTAGAAATTCCTTTGGGCAGCAGACCTGGAAAAATATGAAAGAGTGAATAATTGTCTCAGTTTTTTCTGTTATGGAAAAGAGTTACCTAAGATTAGCCAGAGATGCGTTGCTATCCCTGAGGTCTAACCAGAATAAGTTTGTCTCCTTTACTACGACCTTCAAACTAGAACACAGCAGCAGACAGCAGTGCAGCGCTTAACACTGCTGTTTTAAGGCAGAAATAGATGTGGCGGTGATGCCGCCGGAGTCAGATCACATTGGGTTCTAACATCTTTAAAGTCCGAGTCTAACTCGTATACTGAGGGTTCTATGTGTCGATATCAGTTCAACCAACGTGGTTAAGTTCTATGGTTTTTGTTCCACCCTAAGGACGGTGAGACGGTAAATTAACACAGGGAGGCTTACTGATAGGGTTCCGTTTTTACCCTTTGACCACTATAAGATACTTCGACCTTTACAAGTCGTCAACGACGTCAACGCATCGCTAATTTTACGATGCAAAATTGCATATGTTTGAAATATCATTCACGTCATGTATGCGTTAGTTGAAGTGCGTATGATATGCAAACTCACGCCAACGTCAATATTTGCAACCACGATACGGTGATGCGGAGTCGCTTATCCACGGGTGCTAAATGTGTCATTTATTCGGTTCAAGATTGAACATCGCATGTAATTCTGCTTAACAATATACGCTGGGAGCCCTCCTTGTGTGATATCGACTCGAACTTAGCCAATCATTCAATAAAACATCCATTCCGTTAAAACCCTCGTGCGCGTATAGCAAAGTCTGAATTGCGAAGCGTCACTTGGTTTAATTATATATAGCACAATCAACCCTTGCTGTTCTAATTAACATCAGGTGCAATTGTTGTCCCATCTGAGGTCAGCTATAGATGCATACTCTACAAACCAGATCATAGCGACGTTACGTACTAATGTTATACGATCAATAAGTGTGTGGAACATCTGGAGTCGATTTACGATGGGGTCGAAAAAATATAACTACTTAAACCGAAGATATTATAAAAAAATGGTTACCTTGCTGCCACCATTTATATCATCATATCCACAGTGTAGTTGCCTTAAAAGAGTAAGGAAATAAGGACCTTTTTGTAACCCGTCCATTAAACCTTTGCATTCTTTTAAACTTATGCAATCCACATCACTGCCACACCCACCTAAAACATTAACAATTAGGTTGCATAAATGTGTAGGGCACTTCATGGAACATGCTAATAAAACTTTGGAATGCGCATTTACCATTCTTCAGGTTTTAGAACATTGCTTGCCAAGTCGTAGACAAAGTAAGGTAGGTACCAGCGCCACACTTATTTCTAGCTTCAAACAGTTCTAACGTTTCGTTGGAAGGGTTTGATAGCCGGCTTACTTACACTGAGGCGACCATCAGTTATTTAGAGCAACAAAACATATGTAAATGACTTCACATAAAATGAAGTTGATTACAGATATCATGACATCATACTGATGACGTTTGGATTGGTCTTTAAACATATAAAGAAGTAAACGCCGGTTTACTTGGTGCGCTGCAGGCCACCAATTTTTTGTGTGATATCAGGCGTCTTCTAATTTCGTGATGCGGTACTGGAACGCTTTTATGTGTTTCAGCTCCAAGATTATCATGGGAAGTTATTACATCGTCTTTAAAATCTTATAAAGCTACACTATTCAATATTTGAAGACTCGATGTAAAATACAGGTTCAGTTGTCAAGCCAAGCTCTTTTTGTCTTAGGACTCGTCGAAGTTGTGAAACCAAAAATGGAGCAGACATCTTTTGTTGCTTAAGTACATAGTTTTAAAGTTTACCATCGACTTATAAAATGTGTATACAGTAATGCAACCAACAACCTACAGTAAAAACGTGTTAACAGGTCCTTTTCTTGTTTTCTTCTTTTCTTGTTTAAAGCTAAAAGACGTCCACTTAAATAATCTGTTGTCTTTTGATTCGAGTTTTAAAACACTAGCCGAGTCGTAAGTCGGTAAAAATGAATAGTCTTTTCAATAGGACTTAAAAGACTGAATCTTTTTCAACATCAGTTGCAACTCAATAATATGAGAACGTAACCACTCTCTACTTACCAAGTGCATGGAGTATGTATGTACATACTATTTGTAACGCTGTAACGCTTTCTACACTCAAAACCCCACAGTAGGATTTTCTCCTGTGTTGTGGGTGCCATGGACACACATAACTATAGAGAGATATCTGTCTGCCCGGGAATCGGATAGTGTGCCTGCGTTTTTTTTTTGCACAAATCGTCTATTTTAGTCGATACTACCATTTCAGAATATGAAAACTGCTAGTAGCTCTGATTACCGAATTACCGTTGAATTATTTTGTAGTTTTATGTTTGAATATTACGCATTGAAGTGTTCGCAAGAACATCACATTAATGAATTAATGTCCTACCTATGCATGAATTATTTTTTTATTTATTTTCAAAGTTGCATATCGAAGATATTTTAAAAAGTAATAAAATATGAAATTACTCGAAAATGCTTGGCATTTGCAAAGTGACCACTTTGACCATAAGGGATCATTTGGTTACAAATGATGTACATGACCTAAAAGATTGCCCCAATATTTTATCAATTACCCATAGATCTTCTTTCATTTTCATTTATTACAATTGCCTTTAATTTAAATGTTTCACATTAATTTTTGTCGGATTCCCCTAAAGTAATTACTTATTTCATTAAAAGAACATTTTGACCAATAAATCTATAACTTGTTAATAAAATCAACAATCAGAAGCAGTAACCGGTTTCAATAATGTCAACCTATTATTAGTTATTAAATATTATTGAACTATCAAGATATCTTAAGCTATAGCAGATACGTCCTTTTTAAGTCATAATTCAGTTACTACTTCATAAAAGATAAGCACTTTGTGGTTTTTGTGGATGATTTTTGTTATAGCAATTATTTGTTTCGGTTATATCACAAAAGATATTTTAAATTCATATAGGTATCAGTTATTTTTATGGATACGCATGTATATGTAACGCACAGTAGGTAGATATAGATAATGATTTTATTTTAGTAAGATAAATAAATGTCAAAGATATACAATATATCTACACATCCTGTATTTTACGAGTGCGCGTCAGTCTTTATTTGTAGTGCATCTTGTTTATACGCGAATCGGCGATGTGTGTGTTCAGTAACGCACCACACACATCTACATCAACGATTTCTATATTTTTAAAAAACAGCATATCTTTATGAAATGAACATTTATATCATATTTACTCAACTTTATCCTCGTATTTCTCATTAAACTAATAAAATCTTACATGTGATATTTACTTAAGAGTGTACATAATAAAACGGGAATTGAAAACTTACCGACTAAAAATATTCTAGCGAGGAAATATAAAAGTGTCACTTTTCTAAACGAATCCATAGCATTTATTACTATGTATATAACTTATATGTTAGGACACAACACAAGCGTCTTATTACAACACGGTTCAAGCACGACTGATGGCTAATTGACCCTGGTGTAACGGCTACCACTTAAAGGTTATCAACACTTAACTAAAACTTTATTTTCATTTTATTTACAAAACTACGGTGACAATTAGGTACCTACTACCTTTTAGGGTAACCAAATAACAACGTTTCGTTTTACTGCATTTTATTAAAGCAGTTTTTACTTATTTACAACATTCTTGTCGGAATGTAAATCCGTACTGTTGAATAAATACTTGTGTTTTCCTTATATACTTACCTTATTATTTCTTATAGCTATATGAGAAATCTAGCTTTTGCTTGTGGTGATTTTTTGAGGCATTTTTGTTTTTGTTAAATTCATTGACATATCTAGTTGTTTAAGTTATATTCTATGAGTGTGTATCTAAACATTAAGAGTAGGTATATCATAATAGTGAAACAAAGACGGTGTAAGATATAATTTATTCACTTTTACATAATTCATAATTATAATTTGTTCATTATTAGTTTCGCCGAATTTCTAACACGCTTAGTTAACACACCGGATTTTTATTTTTAACTAGCTGATCCCCGCGGTTTCACCCGCGTTTAGAAAGTGAAAAAGGATACATATTTAAACATAACGAAATCCTGTTCTCCCACGAGAGGGCCCGCACGCCCGTGGAGCGCGCGCTAATGCTTTTTCAAAAAATAAATTAGCCTATGTTTCGCCTTAGACCTTCAGCTACCTTCCAGTGAAAGTTCCGTCAAAATGGGTCCAGTCGTTTAGAAGATTACCTCAACCAAACAAGCAGACGGTCAGACAATTTTTTTTTATTGCATTTTCTTTGACGATACCTATTATCGCGTAGGTATACTTTCATATGCATTAAGTAAAAAATGTTATTTTG
>DWPV01004788.1:0-13153 GCA_018251915.1 Urbanus proteus proteus
TAGTCCCCTCGCCTATGGACATTTTCAACACCAGAGAAGTCACCAATGCATCGCCGGCTTTGAAGGAGAGCTCTTTTTACAGCTTTTTTGAAGAACCCCATGTCATAGCGTTCCGGGAATACCTAAAATATAGATAACAATATAGAGTAACGCCTGCTTTTGTCTTATTTTACAAAATTATAACTTCTATTACAGATGTTCGCCTCCAGAAAAGAGTAATGAGTATCAAAAAATATACTCGAACTGGTGTCACGAGTTTGAGAAGTACAAAACAGCGATGAAGACTTGGGAGAGAAAGCAAGAGGTAATTATTTTAGAAATTATGTTTACTATTTAAAAATAATAAAAATAACACAGTCAAAACGAGATCTTTATCATCTTAATTGTCATTATTAATTTTCTCAATTTTGTCATCATTATTAACATTGACTAATATTTTTTTCGATAACTTCAATCCATTATTGTAACATTATTATTGTATAGATGAATATACAATATTCTTTTTGTGTTTTAATTCAGTAGTTATTCCGTAATTTGCATAACCGTTCGCGTTTCCATATAAATATTTGAATAATAATAAACTCGATATTAAAATACTTCCTTTGTTCCAGCAATGCGCTCGGCAGAACGACTCGAATCAAAACTCGCATCCGAACGAGATAGTGTGATAGCTCCTGAACATCGCCTATCTCATGTTCCAGTCCGTCAGCTACTACACCGGGACCATCCCCGTGCCCTACGTGTCGGCAGGCCTCCGATACTTCAACATACTATAAACAATAAACAAAACCGACTTCAAGAAGAACAAATGTATCAAAATATAAACATTAAAAAGTGCGTGAAAATAGCTAAAAGATAGCTGAACTAAGAACTTTGCTGTAGCGAAGAAGAAGAAATCTTTACCATTCCATCCACCTATATAAATACGAAAACTAAAAACGGACCATTATGACCTAAACTCAATCCAAACATCTAACGCAAAAAAATAAGTGAATTTATTGAAGTCGGTTAAAACAGTGCAGCTCAATTGAACTTAAATAAAAAGTGTGTTAAATACTACAAAGTTTAGTGAACAAATACAGTGCGTCGTTCAAAGCCCTGAGAACATGAGAAGGCGATTGGACACTCAAAATATTATGGACTTAAAAAAATTAAGGATTGATACAAGCGTTGTGCGTTGCGTTGTTGGTAATGGAATGTATAAAGTTTTAAAATTTCTCTTGTAAGTACGCTTTATTCGTTTGTTAAGAGAGTAGTAAAATTGTTAGTATTTGAACGGAATTATTTTGTGAATTACGAGATTCTTACATTTACATTGTAATCTGCTATGCGTATATGTGGTAGAGCGACCCTGTTTTAAAATTTAATATTTTATTAGTTAACGTGTCCTATGGTTTGTAGTGATGAGGTAGTCCGCTTGTATTGTTAGATGTTTTGGAAGGAATTACATAATCTTAATACGTGCTGATTTTAATGAAATGTTTATACATATTTAGCTTGATAAATAAATAATGATATACCTATAAATATGTGCCGTTTTTACGACTATATAGCAGGTACAATTTTCTTTGGATTTATTGCTTCGTATTAAATTTCAAGGTCTCATTGCTTAGTAAGGTTTTTTAAAACATCTAACCAATTATATTATGTAACTTATTTTACTTACAAATAATACGAAGCAATGATCTGTCTACGCTTGGATCAATTTATTTAGACATTTTTCCTCATAAATCGGCGGCAGTTATTAAGATATCATTATTTAAATTATCAACGATTGCTTAAAGAATATCGGGATACAGTACTAAACAGAACGAAGTAATGCGTTTTCGCAGTGCACTAATGAGTGAATAAGATACGTAGTGAGGGCAACCGCGCCCGTAATTTCAAATCTCGGAGGGTTGTGGGAGGGTTTGCCTCATTATTTTTCCCCTATTTGTGTAAATAGTTACCTAATTTCGTTCTACTGTACCTACTAATGTAAGTGTACGTATAGTATGCACGTCCCTTATCGTAAAGTATATTATTAAGCCTGTGATATATAAGAAATTTTAGGAAATATAATTTAGTAATCGTAAATTTTGAGATATGTTTAGATTAACGCCGATCGATACATCCAGTAGTTTGCGAACTGTTTTCACGTCCGAGGTAGGTTTAGTCCCACAAAAAGATTAGAGAAACTTCACTTCAATAGTTCCGATACCACAGCACGGTCATAAATAACAGTAGAGCACCGCCCGGTACAAAAAATGATTTTGGACAAATTCGCCGGCGGTTTACA
The DNA here is from genome assembly GCA_018251915.1 of Urbanus proteus proteus. Taxonomy (NCBI): domain Eukaryota; kingdom Metazoa; phylum Arthropoda; class Insecta; order Lepidoptera; family Hesperiidae; genus Urbanus; species Urbanus proteus. Next base: position 2,279 of record DWPV01004788.1, read on the forward strand.
GTGTTAGTCCAATGCATTGTCCGACTAACATTGTTTTACGGTTATAAATCATTGGTGGAATACAGTTTTATTCTATTGAATGTTAATATTGTGGTCTTGTGAAGTAGAATTCTAGTATAAAGTGATTGCTGGGTATGTCCGCTAAAACAATTATTTTTTCATATTTCATACTTGTACTATACGGTCGAAAATGTAAATTCAACTGATTTGTCAGACGTTAATTCATGATGAATAAGGTTGTTACCCCACCCACTCGATAGACGTCACATCAAATATTAGATGATCGATCAATTCTGTGTGAAACTACATGCTATCGATAAATTATCAGCCGTCTAACAGTAATTAATAAACGTAAATATCTAATTATAATAATAATTTTATAATATAATGTTGGAAAAACGATTACATCGTCATTAATTAATTACTGCTTCACTGGTGGGCAAGTTCGGTTTAGTCCGAAGTCTACCTTAACCAATTGCGAATTGGCAAATTATTATCACACCTCTCTAATCATAGTCATCAAGTTGTAAAGAGAATCTAAATGATTCGCTCACGATATTTCTTTCAATTACCTCGACCTGCAATGGAAGAGGGGATATCCCATTTTTCTATTGTTTATTAAAAACCGATATACACATAAAATACACAAAAATAGATATAACAAAATATTGAAAATAAAACAATATCATAAAAGTAACAAAATCATAACCTACTGTAATAATTTTCCGAACAAGTTTGCAAGTTTCAGTTAAACTTGCTCGCTTTTGTAAGAATGTATGCTGAGATTCGCGGCGTTGAAGAAGCCAATATACCTATCGGACAAAATTCCTTTCTTTATAGATTTTAAAATAAACTAAACATTCGCATCTGATTCCTAAATAGAACGAAAGAATTAAATTATTTTTTCAAGAGATATATCTTAATATATTAACCTATAAATTTTGTGATCGAAAGTATATCAGACTGTCAGGCTTTTCGGTAACTCCGTCTATCTTTGCGTACATAATTACTAAGTTATATTTACGCATATAAATTAAAGTATTAGTACTAATGTAGACAGTGTTTTAGAAAATATTTCTGCATATTTTTGTACAAAACTTCAGTCTTAATGTCATTTGGGGCCGTTTTCTTGTCACGCGGTTTTATGTCCGCGTATATCTCATGTGTACGTGCAGCACTTTCACGCATGAGTGAATTAACCCGCTGCAGTCTCTTCGCGTCCCGCGTGCCTGTAACTTGTTTATGACAGGAAATGTTTCCATGAAACGATAGATACGGTGGCACGCATGGCGCGCACGCAGTTCCGAACCGCGGGCACGAACCCGCGTGACAAGAAATTGGCCCTTAGATTAACCTAAGTACCATTGCGAACCTTCGCGTATCATCCTCACTGGTACCTTTTTCGAAATTTCGATTCCATATCATAAATTTTATATTACTATGTAAGAGCTTGTATCATATTATTGTACTAACTGTCATATTTGTGACGTTATATTTATACATATAGCAGTTGATTACAAATTTACAAACGAATTGCATATTATAAAATTGTATAAGTAAATATTTTTTCTAGAGATTTATTACGAGAAATGCCATAACAAATATTTCAGCTCACATCTATAGCACTTTTATCACTATCCATGTACTTAACTCATAGTTAGTAATGCATTAAAATAGTCAAGTTTTGTTGGCACTTTTATTTTTCTATTTTCCGCAGTATATTTTAATGTAACTAGTAATAGATAAATAATTTATTTAGCCCGTTTCACAACTTTCTTTATGGTTTCTTAAATGCCAAATAAACGTGTCTGAATCCAGTTTAAATACACATTTATTTTGTTTAAGAACAGTCGTGAAACGGGCGTTAAATATAAATTGCTCACCAATTACGTGTTTAATAGAATAATGCAATCGTATATATATTTAACTTAATAGGTGCTTCTAAAATTAATTTTAGTTCTGCAAATAATTATAATATATTTTCAAACTCCTTTCATATCATATTGTATATACATGAATCGAAATACATATAATAGTAAGAAATATCTGAGCTTCGTCGTTTATTATAATAAATTATGTATTATCTAAGATTCGGTACTTAAGTAAACTAGAGAGTAAAATAAGGACGTCCCACACTCGGGATGTCTCGCGCAATAATTTTAGCTAATTACTTACTATCGTCTGTACTAATCGAATAGCTCTGTAAATTTCACATGTTACTATACTGTGTAAGTTGAAATTCAAGTAGTCTTAAGATTTTATATAATAAATCTATGAAATGTATCTTGCAGCCTGTTTCGTTTTATTTTATAACCAACCCTTAAGTAACGCATCGTAAGAGTCATACTACTCTAGAAATTAAATCCAATTGATATTTTATACATAAATTACAGTACAGATACAACCATAAAAAGCAATTATTAAAATAATTAAACAAGAATTCCTACAATGCACTCAGTAAATATTAATAGACATTTTTTGTAATTTATTATACTTTTTCCACCATCATCTCAATTCATAAACTTAACTAAATTCATATTCTCGCCAATTTGGATCTTACATTCTTTAGTCGAAAAAATATATTCTTCATGTACAAGTTATTGTGCACCCTGGTATATGCAGTGTAGGAAAACATCGAAAGTTCATTGGCAGGAGCAAGGAGAAAGATGTTTAAAATAGTGTCAATTCATCAAGTCGCATACCGGGTTGACATTTTCGTCATAACAGTACCGTGGGGGCGCACCCTTCGACCGGCCGAGGGACTATAAAAAGTGAGGGCGCGTAATTATATAGTGCCACTAAACTAATTTCACGATACATTGCCGACGAAATCTGTGCTTGGCACCGCCAACTCAATGTGATTTCTCCTAACGAAACGCCTGATTACTATTGTTACGTGTTATTACGTATGAATTGCTAATGCGAGCTGCAAACGAAATTATGCCCGATATTGCCATAGCGTACTTTTTATACAACAGAATGCTGGCTTTGCTTATGCAATTCAAATTAACTCATAAATTATATTCAAGGAAATTGCATCTCAATTTATTGCTTATTTTGCACTATTTTGATTTAAAAACAAAAATCTTTGGAATAACATAATACTGATAACACTCGAAAACTTTGCTACTTACACCAGATTAATCATCTAGACAATATATAAAAATAATATCTCTATATAGAGGTATGTATAATTACCCACATATACAAGTATAAGTATGAAAATATCATTAAACTTAGGTACCTTCTTTACCTAATAAAAATCACTATCCAAAAGCAAGTACCAACAATATCCTTTTCTAACCCACTAAAACCGACTATAAGGTTATTTTTTGGCCTTTATTGGACCTAAACTTGTAACATGCATATTACATGTAATGTAAACAATGATTGTGGCGGAACAGATGCATTGTGGCCGCGAACTGTTAAACAAGTTGCGAGTAGTTTGTCTCCGGAAGCGGCCCGAAGATTAGATTGCGGGTCGCATCATAAACTGCCGCGGGAAGTTAAGCGATATTTCAAGCGGTATCTACTTCATATAAGATTGGTTTATGCTATACAGATACGTATATCAAGATATAAACGACGTAACTATAGTACCTATTGTTATCGATGTATTTCACAATATTTTGTATGGAAGGTGGATTTATAGTATAGCAAGTTTGTATAGAATATCAATTAACAAGGAATTTGATTTCGATATTTTTATTTTTTCGAATTTTCGAATTATGATTGTTTGATGTTTTGTTTTTTTAAATTTTATCTAATTTTTCAACACAGGGTTGATTATAGCGTCGTAGCACGGCAATGTGATTGATACTAACTACGCCAATCGTCCCGACAAAGCTACGAGTATAACATAATTTCACTCGCGATATTGCACGGAACCTACAAGAATAAAAGCAAATTTCTTAAATAACAACTCGATTCACTTGTGTAATAGTAACAGTAATAGATAAACAACTAAATACTTACTAAGCTAAACAGATCAGTAAGCACCTCTTAAGACTAAGTCAAAACTTTAGACCGTGCGGAGAAATGCACCCTATTTCAGATTATAATACGCTGAAGATCAATTATTTTGCGGTGGCCTAGTAATGTCGGTGTGACTAATCGGGTGTTGGCAGTGGGGTGTGTAATGTTTCATTTTACGGATCTGCTCGCAGCGGACTTCATCTCCATTAAATAATTACTCACATCGAAAAACTAAGCTCTCAGTACCCTATAGTGAGGGGTCTTAAGATAGTGATGTTCTCCTCGCATTCTGAAATAGGGTTATTGTTTTCTTGTTTTATAATTTACACGTAGCTAGTGATGCACATGCTCCAGGCATTTTGTAGTGTTACGATATCTCCTAATACTGGTACCCATTTAGTGGACATAAAAAATGCGCACATACTTTTTTCAGATATTTCCATAAATAAATATTCTAACGTTAGTAGAATTTTTTCCAGTTAAATATGTTTCAATGTGTACATAAAAAAACAATCAGCTCAACGCTCAACCTCAACCATAAATAGATACAAACACGGACACAGCTTTTCCGTGCCCATTACCGTAGAAAGAACAAAGCAAGCCGTAAGCCATAACTTATACTTATACTAGCATACCATTATGCCCCATCCCTAAAGAACAAACAAAAGTTGTCAACGTCGTAGAACTGCAACGCGGTCAGGTCAGGCGTGTAATCCTTTATTACAGTGGTGGGACAAGCCGCAGCGGGCCGCAGCGGGCCGCGGCGGGCCGCTCTCGTAAGCGCATTATCCGAATTAACAATTAGTCATGCCTACGTCTGGCTACGAAGTTTGCACAAATTTACATAACAATAAAGCCCTTACAGAATCGACCGGCATCGTGATTTTTAAAATTAATTGGATCGCGGTCCATGCAAAATTTGGACACCCCTCCGTTTTGGTCCGTAACTTTCTGGTCAGTGTAACGAGGATTGTTTCTTTTAAAAACCGTTTATGTGGTGCGTGATCAATTGATTTTAAATCTAATCTCAAATCAAATCTATTCAAAAGCTGCGTTTGTAATTACCTACCCTTACTATACTTTTTATTGATAAATCCACAATTTTATTGTTCTTTTGTTTGTGTACTGAATCATTCTGAATCATGTTAAATATGTATCTTAAATAGATGAACTGGCTACCTTCGACTCTACCTTGTGTACCTCACACGAGATATAGTTGTCTTTGTATTATTTATCATATCTTTATGTTATTCTATTTTTCATTTTCCGTCCGTCCGTTTCAGGGATAAACTTTAACTCAAGCAGTTAACTTTAACTCAAACTTTTATGTTCATGTCTCTATAGTTGTTCACACTAGTTGCGAGTTAGCTTTAGCTATAGCTACACATCGAAACACCTAGACACCAACACAGTTTAAAAGCGATCTCATGCGTAAAATCTCCGTTAAAAGCAATCGCAAATAAATCTCGCCTTTGCTTTTGATCTCAACCGGTGTTTAATCGGCTGATAGATTCATCCTGCTCGTGTAATGAAATAATTTCATGTTCTGCGTTGATCGATTAGGCGCAAAAGGCTCCCCTTCATAGGGTAATGGGTTAGAGCTATTATTTCGACACGTTACTTCGTGCAATGCGTGCTATCATTTTGCCATTGGGCCGGCTATTAAACGGTGGGGCGCACATGAAAACAAAATGTAGCTTTTAAATGGAATGGATTATTTTGTTGCTAAATGTCGTATTATATTTCTGGATACGGTCGCGAAGTATGTTACGACGTAAACAAACGCGCTCTGATTAGAGTTTCTACCGATTAATTTTAGTAAAATCAGCCTTAGTAAAAGATCCTGGCAAATGAATGAAGTTTTAGAGATTTTTAAAATAGGTAATGATCACGAGCGTTAACGACAAAATAGATTAAGAAGAAAAGAAACTGATGAATTGAAATATTCTAGAAATGACAAGAAATATGTACATAATGATCTCATTGTAGGTATTTGAAGTATGCTAATTACAGACTTGTATTATTTTGAATTATAGTCAGCGCGTACAAAGTCGAGGGCAACAGCTACTAGATTACCTACTCTAATATTGCAAAATATCCTAAGCATATTACATATTGTATTTAGTCGATAGTTGTACCTCGAAATTAAATTACCAATCGCAACTGTAACGGAAAACTGAATTTTTAAAACGATGTAACAATATTTGAAAGTTTTGATTGCAAAATCAACCACGAATACAAAAATGAATTGACTTTGTTTAGATCGTATACGGCGATACGTATAGGTATGGTTTTCGAATAGTCAGTGAAGCGAAGAGGAGTATCCTATCGCCGCATCGCATCCACCATTCAAATGGGCAGCGATAAAAGCACAAAACTAAATCGCGGACCAAATGAACAAGAACAATATAGGGCTTAAATTGTAGCATTGTGAACGAACAACGGACCGGCGACACGTTGCGAAGAATAGAGTCATTTGCCTCTAACAATATTAATGCCGGCGTGACCCTCATACCATCAGTTTTTGTTTGTTAATCTACAGAAAGGGCGTAACTCATTTTGTCAACTCGTAATTTAATTTCACTTGAACCCCAGCAGTCGACGGCCGCTCCGCGCTGCAGGCGCCGGACATAGGCACTTAATTTATTGTCTGCTTATATGTAACGTTTATACACGACAAAACATAGTATTAGACAACCTTGTTCGACCCGACTATCAATTATAGCCATTGTTTCGGACAGCATAATAAAGTTGCACCGCCCACCTTGCAAATCAGCATAAATTTCATATTTCACGAGCCCATGATACAATATTAAAGTCCCAACGTTCCACGACAGCTTTATAGTCCTCGGCAACAAAAACCCAATAGAATTTGGGTCAAAGGTGGCGGTAGGTAGTCGTTCAGAAATGCTTAAAATGCAATTTTACAAGCACTTTTATTTATGGCCCCCAAAAATGTAAAATGCACGCTTTTTATTGCTGGGCTTTATAAAAATGCGAAGAACAAACAATATCCCTGTTATCCCAAGATAGGGGATGTCGAACCTTGTTTGTCTGCTTACCCGGCATCGTGGGGATGCCTTCAGACATAACTAAAAAAACAGGTAGAAACCCAACAAAACTCAACCCTCTTTAAAAATAACAAATATTTCATTCTAAAACAAATATATTTGCCTCTCTAATAAATAATCAAATTTCGCGATTCTAATTGACTTATAACCTAAATAGAGACTTCAAGACCCTTCCTAATATATTGAAGATTCAAATGACTGATAAATTTGATTATTTCTGTTGACAAAGAGATTTAATTTTGATCAACGCTTTTTGTTATGAGGATTTATTGTGCTTGCTCCTTACTCTATCAACCTTTTGTGCCTCCCTATCGAAAGATTAATCAAAATAGTAAATTTTCTCTATTTCATAATATGTCTACAGCTCTATCAGTTCAATTTCGTCGTAATAAAATATGCAAAGAAATTGACATTTTTTGCAACCAAAAGCATCGGTATGTTTTAATATAAGAGACAAATTATTTAAGCAAACTGTTAGCAGGTACATAATGCGGTAAATTAGGCTGTTTGTAACGAAAGCACAATTTGACGCGTTCCTCAAGACTGTTTTACGGGAAATAATAGCAGTATTATTCTCTCTTGGGTGGCGGCGCGGCGCGTGAAGCTAAGTGGTGAAAAATGTAAAATATTTAAGATGCGAGATTTTATAATAAGAATCGCGGAGATTACACCTTGTGCACATCTATTTTTAACGCGGCGGTGGCAAGTGGGACATTTTTATTGCCCCGAGCTCTAGATTAGTTTTGTTCTGAAAATTTGATGCATATACAATGAACTCGATTATTCAACGCCCCGCGCGACTCGTTTACCATTGTAATATGAATTAAATATGATCCCATATGACTATTTTCCTCCAGTTGTATCGCATTCATTTTGCCTTCGTAATGAAGGGGTTGTCAACTTGATCACGAATTAGAGAAGTTGTTCGGAACATATAAATAGCTAGGAAATTGAGCCCAAGTTTGGGTTTAATAATATTAAAATGTAGTAAATTTCCTTTACTGTTCGAGCGTCATAAGAACGCCATGTTGCAGGAATTGCATACCCATAGCTAACAGAACTCAATTTAGCGAATACGACTTAACTACGCGGATTACGAATTTGAAATTCTAAGAGTAAATCGGAATTTCGACAGCAAGTGACATTCTGTGTCGAATGCGAGGACAAAAGTGAGAATATGAACATGTGCAAAAAATATCTGGCGTATGCATTTGGGAATTTCGCGTGACAGAGAATTTAATACGAGGGGAGTCTAATATTAAACCTTGGGGACCCATCACTTTTAATATCTGGCCGGCGTCCTAGAGGGCTCCTAAATTATTTACCAAATGGAAAGGTAATGGTCGCAGAAGAGTGCGAATGAAGGTATGCAAATTTTATAAGCACATATTGTTATCCATAAAACGTGTTAGCTCCTCTCGAGATCGGCGTAATGAAGAATGCTCGCCCATCAAAATATGGGATATTCGCACCTCGCTAAAGTGTGTTTCCACGTACAGTGTAATTACATATTAGGGAGTTTTGTTAAGCAAACAACTGTTATGACCCGCTCGCAGGGCTTTTAGCGATCTAAACATTCGCATGGGATGTGTATGTACTTTAAAAGATCATTATTATTTATTATGCCCATTTTGCGGTATGAATGCACGGTACATTGTAACGTTCGTCAAGTCTATATTTTACGTGTGTAATCCTAATAATTGAAACATTGCTATACATTTACATTAAAGAAAATTAAAACAATAATTAAGATTCAAGATTTTTACTATTATCTTCTTAATTAATTTGAAGTATGTATGTATGTGTGTATTTAATAATTTAAATCACCAATCATATTTTCATTTATAGGTTACCCCCTAAAATCATTTGGTATATGTAGGAAAACGCGCGATACCAACAAAATGGTACTGCACGGAGACTGAGCGACTGCGGATTTATTGGGAGAAATCACTTTTAATCCCTACACGTGTCCGCGTTTAGGGTGAAGGGGTGGGGCCGGAGTCACGGACCATAAACAGTCACGGTTCGCGGACGCCGGCTAATGATGGCGGGCTAGGCCTCGCATGTACTGTAACAGCGCTGCATTTGTAAGTAACGATGTAATTTACAAATTCGTTAATAATATATCAATTATTTTCGTTACTTTAATTAGCTAACGTCTAATATACTTTTCTTACGCCTTTCAAACCAGAACAGCAGTACAGCCGTTAAGGCACAAATTACTTTGGCGTGTGGTGTTCAAACGCGAAGTACGAAAAATTCTACCTTTTTAGGTAATAGAACTCTTATGATTAGCAAACCAGACATGAGGTTTTTGAACTTAATCCTCAAGAGTGACATTTGTGATAGTCAGTGACCACGGACGCGTAGGTAGAAATTTAATATTAAAATGCAATCCACTATACTGATAAATCTCATATTATATTGAAAAAAAAAGTAAAAGCTGAAGAGTTACTCAACAGCTGTAGGTAGTTGAGAAAGTTTAAGAGATTCTCTAGAGATAGTTATTATTTTAAAAGTGAGATTAGCTGCGTGTACCGTGTATTATTTGGATATTAAAATATGAATCATATTTAAATACTACATACCTACCTATATCTTAAACATCGTTATGAAATTACTATCCCGCTATTTTATACTCACAAAGTAGGTAGGTATACATAATACTAAGAAATACAAACATTTATACCTATAACATAAAATAAGCCTATGGTATTTCCATGGAATTATATGGTTCAGATTTGATTTGAATACGGTTTTTTAATAGATAGAGTGATTCAAGAGGATTGTTTATATGTAATTTAAGGCATGCGAAGGACAAAAGTTAGTACAGTATAAATAAAAATATAACTTATACATGTAACATTTAACATATAAATAAAAATCCCCACATCAACACACCGCAACGAAGAGCTTAAAATGTAAACATTGTCGCAAAATAAAAAGCAATCCGCGTCGACGATGCATAATGAGATTCGAGTAGAACAACAGATTGGATAACGTAACTCGATTATCGTACATTGTACGTCTTCTATAAAGTTCGTTAATCAGCGCGGGCAGGGGTTGAATTTTGTTTATTTCGATGTGCGCGCAGATTTAGTGAACGGAGGTGGCCACCGAGCGTGTCTGCGGGGGAATCAGGAACCATCGTCGCTAGTAGGTACCTATAAAGCATTTAGATATAACTACCTTAATAAACGAAATTCCCAATGTATAATACAGTTATTAAAAGTTGGTATTGAGTGACTCGATAATTATTATTTTTAAACAAATTAGGACCAAAAATTAGTTTCGTCGATTTCCTCCCTTACATAGGAAATTTACTTATTAATCTTTAAGGTTAAAGTCACTCATTTATAAGAAAATGTATTAGAATAGTTATAATAACTAAAAAGTGCATTTATTTCAAGTACGTACTCTCGTACGTATGTATGTACCTATGTTAATATATTAATTACATTTTAAAAACAAATATTGTTTTAGAAGATAAACTAGGTATGTCCAGCGATTATACAGTCTCACTGGGTAATAATAATCAAGGTTTGTTGTTGGCTAATACCTGCATTACTTCCCAGATTTCTCGGATTATGGACAAGACACGTAAAGCCATTTACAACTAGCCACACAATATCTGTTCCCGTTATTACCTCCACTTGTGAAACCTGCAGTGCAATTGGAATGCTTTACGTGCCTGGATTATGGACAAAGCACTGCGGATACGAAGACAGGGTGTGATTAATGTATTTGTACCTACTCGGTTTATTCATATTGAAATTATAGACATGAGAATACATTTAACCAAAGATTTTTACCATAGATAAGCCCTGCG
>DWPV01004789.1:0-13152 GCA_018251915.1 Urbanus proteus proteus
CGAGCATGCAGTCCACCTGATGGTAAGTGGCAACTGCCGCCCATGGACATCTGTAATCAACCCCAGATAAGATCAAGATCCTACCTGAGGTTGACCATGGATGCGTTGCTACCCCTGAGGACTTAGAACGCCTCAGATAAGTATATCTCCCTAACCAGGCCCTTCAGACCAGAACACAGAAGTGCTTGACACTGCTGTTATAAGGCTGAAATAGGTGTGGCGGTGATGCCGCCGGAGTCGAAGTACATGGAGGTCTACATCCTTCACCTCATGTTTTCAGGTAGTAGGATATAAAACAGGGATTCTATTTGAAGTTAATCACAGATACGTTTCTTATCCCGAGAACTAAGATGGTCGACTCACATTAAAGTGATTTAATTTAAGTGTGTACTGTCAAATATTATATGGACGATTTTGTGACATAATACCTTTGAAACTAGAGCACTGCAGCTAACACACATATAAGGCAAAAATTAGTAAAACATGACACATTTCGCGAAATTTGATGAAAAAAATTAGGTCAAAATTCAGATTAGTAGTAACTGCAATTACCAGACATAAACTAGGTCAATACCGCAGTGTCGTATACATCGGATATTAGATCACATCGCATTAAATAACTCCCATATTAACTGCAGTGAGGACCATGTAAGTAGGTACATAATTATTACAAGCCGAACCTTTCATTAGCTTTCATCCACTAGCTTTTGCCCGCGGTTTTGCACGCGTTAAATTACATGTAAACCTTCCTCTGGAATCACTCAATCTAATAAAAAACCGCATCAAAATTTGTCGCTTAGTTTTAAAGATCTAAGTATATGTACATACATAGGAACAGACAGTGGAAAGCTACGTTGTTTTATACTACGTAGTGATAATGACCAAGTTCTTCCCTCTCTCTACGGGACAAAACTTAAGAGATGGACAGCAGCGTTTTTCTGTGTAACCAACAAATACTGACGTCACAACCGTGCTAGGTGCAGTGACAATTGGCAAAAAATAAAATTAACAAACTATATTATGCTTAAATGGGACCATCTTAGTTCTCAGGGGTAGCCTAAGTAATTGAGTTTAGATAAAATGCTGGCTTTTATTACAGACATCCATGGGTAGCAGTGACCACTTAACATTGAACTACCTTCTTTTACTTAAATTTTGCAAAAAATGAACATAAAAACCTAAATAATCCATTAACCCCAAAATGCCGTTTTCGGAAACTCAGCAAAGTTACCGTCTGTAAAAACTGACCTGAATGAAAAATTTGTTCGTTTCAAGTAACGTTAGGTTTCCGATCACGTACTAAGCGGTAAGCCTTCGATATACAATACTGCCAACTATACCTTGTTGACTTGCGTCCATTTCGCTAACGTTAAAAGGCTTTGGTTTTCAGGAAACGAACAGCTATAATATTAACTCTTACTATATAGACTAATGATATAGGCTTGTGTTCTGTATTGTTGTTAAGTCGAGTAGGAACATCAATATTTGGAATTGTTGTATGTCTCATGATATAGTAAACCGTAAGTAAACTCTAGCCAAATTCAGTATGATAAACTTTACACACCCATATAAATTAAAATATTGTCATATTAACACCCAGAAAAGAGCGTCGAACCTGGAACCTTCTCGATTTCCGGTGGAAAGAGAGACCACTGCTCTTGCTGGTCTCAATACAAGAGCCGATCTATCTCTTATAAGTGACAGTTGAACAAAACCATGTTAATTATCTTAAGTTCAACTCATACGTTAATTACATTGACTGTTCATTTACCCTTTCACATCTCATCATACTATATAAGTATTCTACATATCCACATAACCCACGCAAAGCCATCTGACTCTTCTCTGTAGAGTTAATGTCCTGATGTAATCAATTACGCTAAGTAATTGCTGGGTTCTAGCGCGTTACACTCTACATTACCATCAAGCCCTTTAATATCCATGGGTGTATTTTAATTAATTTTGCTACCAATTTTGCTAAATTATATGTTCTTATTCCCTATCCATTTTAGAAAAAAATCAGTAACTATATTGGTATTATTAAAGGAAAAAAACTATTTTAATTAAAATAGTTACAGTTATTCCTAAATTTTCGTATTGACTCTTAAAAAAATGAATAAAATGGTATGGATCACGAATCCAAATTCTACGTTATTATAGATTCATATCATAAAAGATTTGGAATTCATATAAAAGTCACGGATCGTATTACTACTTTACTACATTGTTATTAAAAAATAGTATTCTACAATCGGAAAATATGAATATATTATTAGAGAATTCAAACGGGGAGTGTTCACCGTCATTGCGACTGGATTGCCACTACGGCCGGCATCGCAATCATTCCGCGCCGTCAACTCAACGGCTCTCTGCTAGTGACGATAAGTATTCATAAATACGAATATAGCATAAGTAATAATAAGTATTAAAATTATTATTTATGGAAACTTTATTTGTCAAACAAGCGGTAGGATTTGAATTTTATGTTACTAAGTTACAATGGATTTATATTTATGAAAAAAATAGGATTTATATAAAGACTTCAGATATGAATCTGAATCCAAATCTTTATATGAAACTTAATCTTTTATATGAATAAATCTTTTAAATGAATAAAACTGAATATTTTATGCATATAAAAGATTCAGTTTCATATAGAGTATTTGTATCCCATATAAACTTTTTAGATTTAGTGTTGCTATTATAAAATACTATGTTACAATCGGAAATAATATTATTATATTCTCCAGTGAGATACGAGTAGAGTGTTGAACGCAATCATTCCGCGCCGTCAACTTAACAACTCTCTACAAGTGACGATAAGTATTAATACTGGTATTTACTTATGGAAATGGTATTTGTGGAATAAATAATAGGATTCATTTACATGGTCTTCCAATTCACTTTTCTATAAAGAATTTGGATTAAAAGGGTAATAGGGTTTAAATTAAATAATGGATTTGGATTCATAAAAAAAAATGCAAGTTTAGTCTTAGGTTCGACATATAAAGAATTCAGTGATATAAAACATTGGGATTCATAAAAAGGATTGAGATTCTATGTTAATGTTATAAGGCACTTCTCCATTTTTGCAAAACATTATATTCCCCAGTAAGATAGTGTTGAGCGCAATCATTCCGCGCTGTCAACTCAACAGCTCTCTACGAGTGACGATAAGTATTAATACTGGTATATATTTATGGATTTCGGTATTCGTCGAGAAAAAAATAATAATGCAAATTCATATAAAAACTTGGATTCATGTACAGGATTTGGTCGTATGAACAACTTGGATCCATATAAAAGATTCAGATTAATTCAAAGCATATAGATTCATAAAAAGGATTCAAAGCTTGTATTACTATATCCAAATACTATTTTATAATCGGGAAAAATCTGCAATGAATTCTTCAGTCAGAAATAATATATCCTCTATTGAGATAGAGTGTTGAACGCAATTATTCCACGCTGTCAACTTAACAGCTCTCAGCGAGTGACGATAAGTATTAATACTGATATTTATTTATCGAATTCGGTATTTGTTAAGAAACAAGCAGTACGATACAAATGATTTGTTTTAGATAAATATTATCGCTGAATTTCTTTACTGCCGATATTTTGACCCAGTTGCATGGATCGTGGTTTCGCGGTGACCACGTTGCATACAACTGGGTCGAAGTATTGGCGTTAAAGAAATAAAAAACGCCTATCGTGAGTACTCTTTCACTATTAAAGCCTTTTAAGATTTCGAGTTCATATACAGATTTAGCTAAATAACAACCTACTTTTTAATTTCAGTATGTTATGATAAAGTTGTACTATCAAAAATGCCTATAGTTCTGAGTTAAAGCTAAAATTAAAGGTCATTATAGTAGAGAATAAATCCTACATAAAACTTGACACACCATTTCACCCTGTCAAGTAAATTGACATTCACAATTCTCGGATTCATGGCAGTGGCAATCATTCCACGCTGTCAATTTAACTAAACTCAATCGTTTGCAAGATTAAATGTGAAAATCTCTTAGTACTATATTCGCCACTTAATTTGATAAATTGACAGTAATTGTTAACTATAGTTTAACTCTATTCTTTATAGCGTGTGTGTTACCACTTTACAATTTGATTTACATTGATATTTATCTATAAATCTTTAAGTCAATAATACAATTATACAAAATTTACATACGAGTATATAAACCGTATGTACAGAATCATAATACTTCAGACACCACCTGCTTCAGGTTTTGAATTTGCAACAGCTATTTGAATAGTAACACAAACTCTCGACAAATAAAAAACTAAGTTATGTTATATAGTACTATCCATTTCTATCAACTGTCATCACAAATGTATTGCCGTTCGCAACTCCACGGTAGTCGCAATCATCCCGCTGTCAATTTAACGGCATTCCGTTTCCGCAAGTAAACGTAGTGTGTTTTAACGCCACATTCACCGCTAAATCCGGCAAGACTGACGGTAAATAATATAATTAATATTAATCCTTTTGCACTATAAATATGTTTTTCAGTAAGTAAACAAAATAAAGTTGTGGTATGCATTAAAATTAATTTTTAACTTTCAACTGTCATCACAAATGTATTGCCGTTCGCAACTCCACGGTAGTCGCAATCACCCCGCTGTCAATTTAACGGCACTCCGTTTCCGCGAGTGAACGTAGAGTGTGTTTTAACGCCACATTCACCGCTTAAACCAGCAAGATTGACGGTAAATAATATAATCAATATTAATCCTTTTGTACTATAAACGTATGTTTCAGTAAGTAACAAAATATAAGTTGTGGTTTGCATTAAAATCCATTTTTAACTTTCAACTGTCATCACAAATGTATTGCCGTTCGTAACTCCACGGTAGTCGCAATCATCCCGCTGTCAATTTAACGGCACTCCGTTTCCGCGAGTGAACGTAGAGTGTGTTTTAACGCCACATCCACCGCTTAATCCGGCAGGATTGACGGTAAGTATGATTAATACTGATGTTTATTCGCTGTATTTTACGAAAACACATGTAGGTATACCGAATGTGTGAAATATGAAGAATCAAGCTCGTATATCATTTTGGTAAATGAATGAGGGAAATGTTCAGTGTTTTACTTGTTTTATTGATTGTTTGCCAACACATAAAATTTACATGTTGATAAAGTCTGTTAATATTTGTTTTTATATTGCTTTATTTACGACTAGCGACCAGCGCCGGCTTCGCACGGGTGCAATGCTGATACTAAATATACTTCAAAAAAACTGATGTTATTATACATATAAACCTTCCTCTTCAATCACTCTATCTATAAAAAAAACCGCATCAAAATCCCTTGGGTAATTTTAAAGATTTAAGCATAGAAAGCGACTTTGTTTTATACTATGTAGTGATGAGGATTTCCACTTACGAATAAATTTATTTTTAGTACACATTTCTCATAATACTCACTAAGATAAAATAATTCTAATTCACTCAACGAATTTAACAGCGCGTTAAAGCAGTATGGCTTTATAAATAATGCATGCGTTCATTGTAAATATTCTAGCTAAAAGCTTTTAACGAGCTTTGCCGCAGCAACCACGAAACTGTCAAACTGTCAAGAGCAGCCGATTACATTGTTCTACGTTAGTGTACTAACGAATTGAGTCTTTCATTGACTTAGAAAAGTGTATAGACACGTATATTAGATACTACATATGTTTGTAGAAATAATCTTAAAAGGAAGAACGTCTGTTGGGCATTCCAACTTATCATTCAAAAGTTTTAGCTTTTAGTTCGTGTATCAAGTTTCCAAACATAAATAGCTAAAAACCACGTTTAACAGATGAGTATATAAGAATGTCACCACATGAACATAAAAAATTAAAAAATGTACTTTTCTATCAATATATCGTATAAAACAAAGTCGCTTTCCGCTGACTATCCCTATGTATACTTAGATCTTTAAAACTACGTAACGGATTTTAATTACAGATAGAATGATTCAAGAAGAAGGTTTATAGGTAATTTAAAGCGTGAAAAGCCGCGGACAAAACCTAGTATTATATAAATATCAAACGAAAACACAGTGGACCTCAAGGTATTTAGCCACTGCCGTCTACAGACACCTGTAATCAACCCCAGATATGATTAGAATCCTACCTGAGGTCGACCGCAGATACAGCCGCACATATGTATATGTAATTATGCGTGCATGTACCTATATCTGTAGCAAACTCTGCATTGAACTATTCTAAGGCACATCATAGATGCATTGCTACTCCTGAGGACCAATATGTCTCCCTTGTCACCAGAATACCCATCAAAATAAAATACAGCAACAATTAATACTGCAGAACTAGCTGATCCCCGGTTTCACCTGCGTTAATGAAGTAAAAACGCGTAGGTATATTTTTAAACATAAGTGATACCAGATTCACCTGCGAAAGCGCTCGAATGTTTTTTTCAAAATTTAAAGTATCCTATGTTACCTTCAGCTATCTTCCAGTTAAAGTCTTTAGAAAATCCAGGTCCAACCGTTTAGATGATTACCTCAGCCAAACAGACAGACCGACAGCCAGACAAAAAATGCATTTTTGTTATAGGTATCATATATACTTTTATATGCATTTATTTAAAAGATGTTAGATTGGAATCAATCAATTTTATTTATTTGTATAGATTGTGCAGAAATAGGGTGCTGCCACATTCGAACAACATAAGGTCTTCCCCGCCTTTAACTACAAACACACACTTAAAACTAAACATTTGAGGACCAGTGGTAAAGTTGAATAAACCTTTGAAGTGCAAAGCCTAACGAGTTTTGCCACTACAAAGCTGCTGTCGCCGACATTGATGCCACAATGTTACTCTGTTGTGAACTGAACATTGCTTGTATGTGAACTAGTTTCATTGTATTGTGAACTATCCTATCAACTATTTGAAAGTCAAATCATGATGAAATTCAAAGGAGTTAGTTATGTTTGTGGAATAAATTCCATTGTCGAAGCGATTTCCTTCTCTCTTTTTGGTAATGGTTAGAAACATACACATATTATGAGGCGGCCATTTTACTCCTCAGGAAAGTACACTTTATAATCTGTTGTAGATGGAAACCTTGGTAAATCCAATCTTGGTAAACCATGGACAGCTGTGATCACTTACCATTTAGAAGACGACATGTTCCTTAACGTTTATGAAAGGTTTTTTTATATGATGGAAGTAGCAAACGAGTAAGCAGTCTACCTGATAGTAACTGGCCACTGTCGTCCATGGACATCTCTGATCAACCCCAGATCACAGTCCTACCTGAGGTCCGCTACACATGCGTTGCTACCCTTGAGGAATAAGTTGGAACGCTTCGGTTAAGTATATCTCCCTAACCACACCCTTTAAAACAGATCACGCAGCGCTACACTAGTATTATAAGGCAGAAGTAGTGCCGCCGCAGTCGAACCACAAAGGGCTCTACCTTTAAAATATTGATCACATACATATACCCAACGTACAAATATTTATGATAATAAATAAACTTAAGTGATATCAAATTTTTAGTAATCAAAAACACAGGAGTGATGCTAATAAATGATGATGAAACTTAACCTTTTAGAGCTTCGTAACCTGTCTTCACTATCATGCTGACGTAGGTTACTACGTAGGAAGTTATAAAGTGCTCTCAGGCTCAAAGGTCACTCTAGACTCAGAAAATATGCACGCTATACTAAGAACAGAATATGTTATGGGACGCTTGAGATGAAATCTAAGCGCACATTAGGTACATATTACAATTTATTTAAAGGGACATTTAATTAATGTTATGTATATGTATGTACATGATACATATACGTACAATTTCAAAAAAAACTTTACTTTCTTGTTGCTTGAAATTGCTAATCTAGTAATAAAGCCAACTATATACTCATTTTCCATTCCTTATAAAGTTACAAGCCTATATTTCTATACATATTCTTACCACTAAGAAACTTGCATTTTTATTGGCTGTATCTTATTAACAATAAATGAGGAACACGTTTACGAAGTTTTACAAAAAAAAATACTACCCGCAAAACAAAATTGACGTGTTTCAATGACTGTTAAGTATGTTAAGCTAATCATACCGGTAGTCACCTCGAGCCACTTCCTGTTGTCTCTTTCTTTCATGGTTTAACTTAACTAATAAACTCATTGAAAGAACAAATCCGTACCCATGAGCGGACCATAAAAATAGCAGCTATTCCACTATAACTTTGAGGTGTTATAAATCGTTTCAAAAATAAAATTGTCAGTAGATTAGTCAATTCTGCTATCACACCCAACACTTTAATCGTTTTATTCCAGCCGCTGGTTTATGATGTCATTCGTGTTTTTATCGCGGCCTGAATATTTTATCCCCTATTCGGCTAATCGACAGGACAGCCGGACAGAGAATTTATTTTAAAGCTAAACTTTATATTGACTTAACGCTAAATAAAGTTTAAAGAGAATAACGTTTCCAATATCTATTTAAAAAACGATATTTTAAAACATGTTTTATTTTTATTTATTGGTAAGTAATACGCTATATTCGATGGTTTCATAAAATAGACAATTTTTCACCAAAGGCTTATTATTAGCAATGATTTTTATTCTGCGACAAACTTGTAGTTTTCTATTTTGTGACGGTGAGAACAACTGCCACTCATTTTTTTAAACTCGGGCAACCTTCATAAAACAGAGCCTTAACACTGTTTCTGTCTAAAATTAGTGTAAAAGTAGTGTTTCCAGAGTAGGGTATGACTCTGGAATGGGTTGGAAATGGAATAGAATGGAAAGTGGGTGTTGATACGTCTGGAATGGAATGGGTTTTACCATCTTTAAACTAAAGAACCTCAGATAAATAAAATAGGTAGATTAATCACCACCTTGTATTTGAGTGAAGCCACAAAACTACGCTACTTTCTTGTATTTACACGCACACACTTAAAAAACTAGCGTAGTATTATGCCAGTGCCTTTAGTTCATTCGCCCTCACATAATCACTTATAACCCGACCATTAAAAAATGGCTTCATTTGTTTGTTAGGAATGATATATTATCTACTTTATTTATCTATGTAAAGAACAGTTTATTTCACATAAAAATATTTATACTACAGTCTCGTTACCTGTTCTTTTATACTCGGTCGCACGTAAGGCAGACAGGAAGACTGTCGTTAAAACCTACGGCAAATGAACCGGCGACTATTAATTAAACAAGATACAACAGTGCCGCTCGCGCTGTTCACTGTAACGTTATACAAACATTGTATGCTGTGATAATTGTGCTTACTGTATACTGTATGTACAATTACATGTATGTGTGATGCAGTTTTAGATGTTCTTTATAAATAACAGTGATTGACGTCCTTGCGGCGACATATATAATTTTAATAATTTATTTAGGCAATTTATGACATTTGACAAAATATGAATATATGTATATCTGAATACATCGATCTTAAGACATACAATTGGATTCATATGCATGAAACGGCTTTGTTCCATGATTATCTTTTTTTTACCTCTTCAAGTTTATATCTACAGTTTACTTGTTCTAATATCATAGAAGATAACACGCAAAAAAATACTAATTTTCAAATCAGTAACTCTCGTTAATTTCCTATATACAATATTATCTTTAATAGTATCACAAATATCAAATTTATTTAGTTATTTATAATTTATCCATTATTAAGTTACGTCTAAAGCCCACATATTGTTCAACATAACATTAATTTAACAGAACAAAGATATAATTAAATATTAAAATTAAAATAAAATAGAATTATAACAACAGTCTGCTCATTACCGTCCTTGCGGAGGCGTTATATTGTGCTCATAATTGCATCAAGCAGCGCCGGTACGTGCAGTGTAACTTCATACGCCGGGACTCTATGCAGTGGAGTGCCGTAATGAAGTACGCTTCAAATTAACTTATGTGGAACATGGGTATGTAGATAGGTAAATTACTTTTGTAATTAATAAATCAATTGTAATATGAGTTGAAACACGTTGCGTAAATGAAACGATTTTGCTACCCTCCAGATTAAGATGTAAATGTGTTATAGGTAAATAGAATACTAAAAAAGACAATTGTAATAGTTTAAATACACATTTCTACTACACTTAGTACTTGTATAAGTATATCTTACCAATTTTAGATCGGCAGGGCTTAAACTGCAATTACAACACAAAAAGGCAATAATTACAAACTACAAATTTTACTTTTAAAAATATAATACCAGAAAAATATATCCCATCTATCGCATAGTAGTTCAGATACTTTCCCATTGTTGAATGCCATGACAATACATTCAAGATCCGTGAAACGAGTACCTAAATGAGATGGTGATAGAGCTTTCAAAGCTTAACGTAGCTTTCAGCGGCTGATTGTTTTTTACAATAGAACGAGAGGAGGCTTTTGTTCGCACTAGTTGTATTTCTGTTCGTGTTGAATAGTATTTCTGTTGTCTATTTTTTAGCTGAAACAATACATAATGATTCGTAGATTCTTAATATGCGCTCTATCTTACCTTTGTTGTACTTATTGTATTGTTTTGGTGTTAATGATTTTCGTATGAAACTGTTTTTGTATGAAATATTTCCTCTTTTTTATTTCTTTCTAATTTTTTATTAAATACTATGTTGTATTTCGTTTGGCTTATTTGAATAAATGTATTACAATAAAATGCTGATACAATTGTAATTTGTATACAAAATATTATATCAAATCTATGTATACATATTTAACACAAACATTTGAGGCAAAAATTTACTAAATTATCTATTTAAAAATATCTATTTATCAAATTTAACCTGAACCAAAATAATCGTTCCCAAATGTAGACTTAACTATGTACACTAAGACTGTTTAATTACCAAGTTCAGTATCAATTTATCAAATCTAACAAAAAATATCTTTTCCCAAAAACAGACTTAAAAATCTATAAGACTGTTCCAAGAAATTTAAATTTTATCTAAGCATCAAACACGAAACTTGGAAGTACCTACTTTAACGCAATGACATTTCACACGAGACTGAGTCAGCGAACTCAGTTATTCATAACCCAACGATGACTCATTAAACAACCCCCGCTGTGGTCTAGACGATTAGGGTTAGTTCAGTACTGACAAATACGCAAGAATAATTAGGCTATAAAACGCGCCAATAGCCAAGTGGTAGGTATCTAATATTTTAGAAGATCCATTCGGAGTATACAGACTGTTTAAGATAGAATACGAAACACGCACACAATTTATTTTACTGTTATAACTGTTAATCGAGAAAATATAAATATGTCTGAAAACATCTTATGAAAACACCACCTACTATAAAACGCGCCAATAGCCAAGTGGTAGGTATCTAATATTTTAGAAGATCCATTCAGAGTATTCAGACTGTTTAAGATAGAATACGAAACACGCACACATAATTTATTTTACTGTTATAACTGTTAATCGAGAAAATATAAATATGTCTGAATTTTTTATATTATACCTTATAAAAAACACCTAAACATGATCAGTACACCAGGCTTTAACAACAAATTTTATGCAAAAAATTCCTTCTTGAACAAATCTGTACTTTTTGACGAGCACATAATGGGTCGTCGGTCTTCGGTTGTCGGATGTAAAACTTTTCACAGGCCTTATGGACAGTTCATAATTCATAATCCATCAGACATGGTGTATCCAGTGCGTATAATCACCATTACTAGCGCAATTGTTAATTATAATTACAGACTGAACACTTAGGCTCTTTACCAGTTGAAAAAGAAAGGTCCTTCATGAATTTGACCTTAGATGCGTTGCTACCTCTGAGGACTAAGTTGGATCGCCTCGGACACAACAGTGCTTAACACTGCTGGTAAAAGGCAGAAATAGCCGCCGTGATGCCTCTGGAGTGAAACCACATAGCATTTTACCTTCAAATATATATTTATGTAAAGTTACATAACGTAATGACACAGAATTTACGGGTTTAATTAGTGCTAAATGAAACATAACATCAGTAACGATAGTGAGTCAGCGACACAACCGCACTGCATTACTTAATTACAGAGCATACTGTAGGGTGGTCGCCCTACCACTATAATATATGTAAATGCGATTTGTTATACCCGGTGTGTAGTGAATAAAGATATATTATGGTATTGTCACAAAATCCGACCAATTTATTTTACAATTTAAGTGAGTAACGAAAAACAGTCCATCTAAGTGCTCACTGCCACCAAAGGACTACTTTAACCAACAACGTACATATATTGTCTTGGGAAACACAAGACCCGACTGCTTAACTACGCATATTGCTATGATTAAAGGAAAATCGTACTTTCCACCTTTTTTACTTCAGTTTTCAGGTATCACATTTAAAAATTATAAAGACTATGTCTAGAACTAAGGTAGTCGTCTATTG
The DNA here is from genome assembly GCA_018251915.1 of Urbanus proteus proteus. NCBI lineage: Eukaryota > Metazoa > Arthropoda > Insecta > Lepidoptera > Hesperiidae > Urbanus > Urbanus proteus. Next base: position 12,412 of record DWPV01004789.1, read on the forward strand.
TCGTCGTCGTCTGTGGCCGACCTCAGTAAGACTGTGATCTTATCTGGGGTTGATCATAAATGTCCATGCCGCCCATGGACATTTATGATGGCAGTGGCATGCAGCCTACCTGATGGTAAGTGACCATCAGGTGGGTTGCATACTTCTTTTAATACTTCCGTCCTATCTAAGGTCGGACACAAATGCGTTGTTATCCCTATTGACCAAGTTGGATCGCCTCGAATAAATATGTCCTTGTCTCTACAGACTACTAGACAGCAGCGCTAACCACTGTTATAAGGCAAAAAAGATGTGACGGTGGTACCGCTTAAGTCGAACCAAAACGGGTTTTACCTCTAAAAAAAGTCACAGAAGTGAGTCACAGAAGCTAATACTAGTGAATCATTCGTCGCGGCGTGTCCACTGATCGATATCGGCGTCTAGACAAATAAACAGGCGACACGTCATTACCCTCACCCTCAACCCTCCTACACGTTTACGAATTATTCACGAATATAAGTCACTTTGTAATAAAGTACGCCTTGGATAACCTTGTGGCTAATATTTTGTTTTTAAATCGTTTTATTTCCTTTAACAAATAATGGAATAATTGCATTTAAAATGTCATTATGTATCCATTTAAAAAAAATAGAAAATAAAAAGCTGTTGATATATATGCAGTGGATAGCATACAGGAATAAATATAAATACGTTGTTGAAAACAAACATAATATATTCAACACAAATCATGACAATAATGAC
>DWPV01004790.1:0-13152 GCA_018251915.1 Urbanus proteus proteus
GTGTGTTGTCTATGGCACCCACGACACAGGAGAAAATCCTACTGTGGGGCTATGAGTGTGAAGCGTTATTTATTTTAATTTTATTTATTTCTTTTGTGTCAGGTATAGTAACTGCTCCGCCACGCGGGTCGTCAAAAGTTATGTAACTACATACTGTAGGATAAAGTTAGAATTAATTTCAATTTTTAATACTAATTGTATACGAGAACTGTAAAAACAATTAAATGTTAAAATAAACGAAAAATAAAATTCCATTTATTTATTTTTGTGCGTAATTTTATAGCGTGGTGTATGTTTATGTAATATATGTAGGAGTGCATGTGGACGTGGTATAAAATTACTCTGAAACTAAATCGCTTTAGTAATATTCACTAAATATAAACTACTGTCAAATCCACCAGAGTGTTAGCTTATTTAAAATATGCAAGCCCAATGTTATTCAGATTTCGTCTTCCTATTATTATATTGTACACGAGTGCACACCTATGCCATCCATTCAGACAGCTAAGCCTAAATTATCAGACTTCATGGGGTAGATACTGAAAAATTTTGGTTTCGATTTATGCTATCGTTTTTAAACAACAATTTTAGTAAAGGTCTGAAATAAAAGTATGAAAACTGCGATGCATCAATTCCAAGTTCTGTCAGCTAAATTCATAGCACTAGACAATCATAAGTTTAAAATATACCTACATCCTACATCATTTTCATAACAAATATGAAGAAATATGTAGAGCGTTGTTCACTCAAACATTTTAGCATACACACACTAAAATATTCGATTGACGTAAACACTAGTAAACATGTACACTGTACTGTAACTAGAAGCCTTGAGCTATGACTGTAACAGTTTAATGGTTTGTATATTTTTGTTTTTAAAGTTATGAGTACCTAGGTTTGTCTGGCTTGAAGCAAATGTTATAAGTTAATCCTAATTATTATAAATGCGAATGTCTGTTTATTTGTTTCTTTGTTTGTAAGGCCTTCACCCTTTAACTACTCGACTGATCGTTATGAAATTTTGCACACACATTACCAGGGGTCTGGAAAAGGTACCTTTCATCCCGATAAATGATAACTCCCCAGAGATAGAAAAAATACTTTTATACCTACATTGCACCTACTTTTATACCTACGGCCTCTTTGTGCGAATGTATACATTAGCGTGAGCGAAGCTGCGGGTAAACACTAGTACATGATATATATCGCTTTTTCGCCTTGTCATCTTTTCGCCTGGTAGTGGGTGTTTGAAAGAGTACTCGTCTATGTTGTTTTTTTTTATTGTATACATGTGCAAAGTCGCGAACATCAGCAGTCATTTATTTTTATTGGTATAAAGACTGCAGTAATCCAAAGTCCATAAAACACTCGCTTTACAAGCATTAGCCGCAAACCTTAAAATTAAAAAATACGCTTGTAACACCGTTAAGCTTAAAAACAATTCTACTTATGTATCCGATCTTATGAGGCCACGAAAGGAATCCTCAAACTGAAATGAAGTTAAAAATTTGCAAAAACGCCTGAAGCGAGTGTTTCGTGGCCCCCGTGTCACGCGGAAGACGGAACACTGACGTCATCAATCCCGTGGGTGTGTACGTGGGCTACTACAATACAAAGTAAGTGCTTTGTTTGAATTATTTTTTACACCTTCATACACAATTGTGTTTTTTATTCTAGTTTTTAAACTCAGTATTGATGCTTTGTTTAATACGGTTGGGTTTATGGTTAGGATTATAGACACGCAAATATTTTTATATGGTTCCGTACAGAAAAGGAGTCCTTTCATAAGGTGTAATTACATATTTTTTATCAACAACATATAAGCAGTTAATAAGTGGACATTCGCGCCTATGGTGTAAAAATCTATTCCAGATTAGTCTCAACCTGTACCTGACGCTAGAATAGATATTAGCACCCTAAGTTTGCCACCCTTGAGAAATCAATGGCAATGCCTAATTTGTGTCTCTACTTAATTATGTTGCCAAATCTCCAGTACTACTCACAAATCCAATATCAATTCCGATCCCAATTCCAATCCAATCTGTCAAAGACCACGTCATTTCCTACTTACGAAATAAGTTGAAAATACACTTGGATTGGTCATTAATGGCGTCAATACAATCCGTTATGGTGACCAGTATGATCAAATGTCTTAATAAACGTTTAAATAAATTTTATGAGACTTCGTTTAGTAAAATTATTTTAGTTCACCCTATTTCAAACTCAATCGGCGCTAGTGTCAACCCAAGTTCAACCCCAATCGGGCGGAATTGATTTTGTAAGTAGCACTGCAGAACAGAACTGCACTTAACTAAAGAATAAAACAGCACTTACAGCAGTGTTAAGTGCTGTTTTATTCTTTATTCAGAAATTGGTGTGGCGTTGCCACTAAAACCAAATTCTCCGTTACACTTCTACATCGTTACAAAGTCTTAAAGCAGTTCACAGTAAACACTCTTTGCACTATGTATGTTTTTCTGGTTTACAGATCAACCTCGCGCCAGTTAAAATGGCTCCATGAATTTGGGGCGTGTGAAATTTCTTTACTTTTAATTGGAACATATAATCGATGGAGTACCGACGATGTCATTAATAAATATGATTACCGAAATGATTAAGCGATAATTGTATCCAGTGTATGTATGTGTAGTTATTTACCTATAACTATTCCCACACATACATATGTACGATGTATATTTACGTAGGTAAATGATTCACGTCGATTTTTTTAATAATGCCCATGTGAAAACACTGTGCATAGACTATGTACCATGTTAATATTTGAATTAATACTCACTACGCCCATATTTTAATGGATAAATTACCTACTCAGTCTTACGCCTATAATTTGTGTTAAATTACAAGTATCGAAATGAAATTTGTCTATTTCATTTCGATACTTGTAATTTAACACAATGTTACTTCCGAAAAACATAAATTTATCCACAAGATGATGTGAAGTCGTTAAAAACATATCATATTTGTGTACAAGTACCTCCTACCTACCTGCTTAATTTTTTTACCAATAGTGAAATACAAAAATTAAATACATTATTCATGTCCCTATTAAATTTTTTGTAATTAAGGTTTTTATAGACACGTGGAGACCTGTACGGTGTATGAAATTTAATATTACACTAATTAGTTAACTTATTTTGATTAGGTACATCAAAATTAAGTAAAAATAAGTATTGTATTTTATTTTGTTTACCAAGTATCGCAATATCGTATACGTAAGATCGCATGACAAATTATAACCAAAAAAGGCTTGCAGAAAATCTACAACTGTACTGTACGTCCAACACCGTTTATTAAAGCTAAAGGCTTATTAAAGCGTATACGGTATGGCGCTAATAGTACTGTTATTATATTTTTCGCACCATATTCTATAGGATATCATATAGAGAACGTGTAATAACTTCACCGGTACATATTTCACTAAATCGCAGCCGACTGCCTCTACACTCCCATTACGGTCAGAACATTCGATACAACAGCCAATATTACCAATTTGAGCCGTAATTTTGTGGTCATAAAAGATTAATTTTCACGTAACACACATAAATATCGTTTATTGAGCCTAAAAGCACATATTTAAGTACATTTACGCTGCAGTATATTCACTGGAAATGCTGTTATTAAATTCACGATGAAATAGCATAACTACAAGCTTTATTAAGGCAGAGATAATAATATAAAGTGTTTTAACATTGTCCTAGGGACAGCTTAGCGACTGTTATCAATGTTAACGAAATTTTTCGGTCATATTTGAAGGCTCATTCAAATTTCATGTGTGGTAGAGTCCGTAATAGAACAAATAAAATGCATTCGTCTCTACCATGAAATGAACAAAATTTCTGCAGGCTAGTGACAAACTGCATTGATACTATAACATCCTTTTAATAAAGGTGTTAAATGCGTCATCATTACAGAGAAACATTACCGTATACGCGGTTAAGTGTCATTACATTAATTGAATGCAATTGAGGCCCTTTTTGGTAATAATTTTATTGGCATTTCATCGCCATTTTAATACAAGATGAAACCCTATTTTTGAGTTATTATATTTTTCCTCATTCCGGCAACATACCTAATTTAAACTTAACTATTAAAATAAAATTAAAATAAATGTCAATTAGTGAGCATTGCGGGATGTTTTTAAAACCGAACATAAGTGAATAGCTTGCGTTAATTTACGTAAACCTTTGAACTCTGAAAAAGTGAGGCAAAGAAAAAGTCGTTCATTTGCAATTTATGCGACATACTTTTACCATACACTCGTACTGGATCGAATTCCAATAATTCGAATTTCGAAACTATCGACCCCAAAATGGCGCTAGAAAGCCGAGAGAAAGGAATGACGTACGAATGACGCACGAACACACCCGAAGCGCGTCCGGTGACGTCACCGGGACCGAGTGCGACTGTATCAATGACGAGGAATTTTCTAGAAAAATAAGCCGTAAAACTAAGTCCTAAAGTCGATTTTCTCTCCGATCCCGTATATGCCATGTTCCGAGTATAGTGTCGGAATAACAATGAATGTAATGTAATGTAAATACGTCAACCCGCTAGACCGTGGTGATACAATTTACTTCATTATACATGTTAATGATGATTGGGACGTTGTCATCCAAATTCCAACGAATATTTGATTATTGGTGCTGCGATCTGCGCAAACAAATACGTAAATACAACATAATTAATATAATTATCTAGCTATTCGTAATTATATTGAGTGTACCACGAAATAAGATGAATCAACATTGCAATTTCGCTTCACATTACGAGTATATACTATAAAACCATATATCGCGACCAATATTGCCAAAGTCTATATTTGCGTGAAAATTCCACCAATAATTTTTATGCGTTCTACTCAGTGGCGGATTTACCACTAGGCTGAGTCACCTAACCTAGGAAGTAGGAACCTAGGACAGCAAATTTTCTTGGGGACCTTTATTACCAACTTTTGGAGACGAGTTCCCGGAGTCCTCCACTGTCCTCTAAGGACGGCCACCGGGGGGTTTTAGGCTGTAGGTATAGGTAGTAGCTAAGGTAGAGACCTCAAACAATCTACGACGATGTAAATGAGTACCGTGTAGATGTAGATGTAGATGATAGAATAGGGGTTCCTATGTATTACAGCTCCCCAAACAAATAAGATTGATGTAGCCTTAGTCCACCGCGCTGTCAAGTGCGAATTGGTAGACTTCACACACCTTTAAGAACTTTCTTAAGAACTCTCAGGTGTACAAGTTTTCCACGATGTTTCCCTTCACCGTTATTTTATGTAACTATGTTAAAAAATACAGTCCAGGGCATTCAGCCTTTACGGTCCGCGATTTGACGCATGCGCCAGACGCCTGACGCACTATTTGACGTAAACGGGACGCACCGATGAATTTTACATTAGATGCCATAAACTTGGAATTTTAATTGCATTTTTTCTGTCTGAAAATTCTGTTTTCTAATATACAGGGTGAATTTTTCAAGTGCGCGTGGATGGGGAAATCAGAAACTACAAGAATTAGCGAAATACTTGCGAGGAATAGGTATAGTTAGTTTCCAGAATTTGATCTTTATAAGCAACACTATCAGATGGCGCAATAATACAGTGTGATGTATTTACCAAAATGAACTCGTTCGATTCCCGGCTAGGGAAATAAGTATTATGAAAATGCTACTAATTATTCTAATTATGCAGTTTTAGTTTTCATCAAAATCGGCTTCGAAAGTCCTTTCAGCATTTTTTGTTAATCCTTATAGTTTCGGATTTCCCCATCTACGCACACTTAAAAAATTCACCCTGTATATGTAAGTAGTTTTAAAATAAAAAACCATTTATCATTAATTGAGATATTTTTTTAACAAATGGTCCCGTCGCAATAGTTAAAACTCGATCATAATTAAACAAAATTAAATATAAACTTAATACGCCCAAATAAAAAAAAACTTTTAATTTATTGTTTTACCCAACAATCTTCTCTGCATGAACATTCAGTATGCCTAATATCACACTCGAAACCACCTATTCGAAAAAAGGATGGGCAGTTTTCGCTTCACATATTAATATCGATTTTTTTTAAACACAGAAGTAACGAAAATGTAATTGCCGTCTATGTATGTGCATGCGTGTATGTGTGGTATATATATATATATGTACCTGCAATCAATCTCTCTAAATAAAATTGGAGCCCAACTGCCAACTATACATAAATGTTACACGTCTCTTCCTAGATGCCCAAAGTTTACTTACTTTGATATTACTTCTCCGTAAGAAATAAATTTGAATAGATTCCATTGACATTGAGACTTTTAGACGTTTTTTACAAGTTTTCATGTATTTTTTAAAGTTCATGAGCCCGAAACATAGTTGAATGATTTGAATTATTGCGTATATGATAAAAATATTACGCAAGATATGGTAAGTGTTTTCGTCTACACACTTAACATGTTTGACGCAACACTATCGTAAATATTATAAAATATTAAAATATTACTATACTATAAAAAACCTTTATAACATTGCTGCATTCTATTTTTATAATGTCTTCAACCCATTATTGTCCCACTGCTGGGCAAAGGTCTCCTCTCATATTGAGAGGAGTTTAGACCTTAGTCCACCATTCCCAACAGTGGGACATTAATGAATCGACGACGACGACTAATGAACCCTAGATGAGATCAGTCTTACCAAAGGTTGGTCACAGATGCGTTCCCACTTCTGGAAACTAAGTTAGAACACCTCTGATAAGTATATCTCCCTTATCACACGCTTCAAACCAGAACACAGCAACGCCTAACCCCGCTGCTATTAGGCAGAAATAGATGTGACTGCGATGTGAACGGAGAAGAACTACAAAGGGTTCTACCACCTACAACCCTTTTTAACCGACTTCAAAAAAGGAGGAGGTTCTCAATTCGGCTGTATTTTTATGTATTACATATTCTAGTTACAAGTTTCACTTAACACATGGAGTATTACATTCGCTACTAGACTTTGAGTGGTTATAACTACCTAATTTTAAATACAAATACGTAAGTTCATAATAATATAATGCTAATGTTTACGATACCGAAGCAAACTAAACGAGTTTGGAAATATATTTTTTCATTCAACCAGTCATCTGTCATCTAACAATGATAACTCAATGCATCTAACGTTAAATAAATACATCAAGCGTACGTAGAGGAAAAACTAGTTTTGAAACGTTAAAATTCATCGTTTTTTTTCTCTAAACTCAACAGAAAAATAGGACTAGTCTAGTAGTCCACTTTGATTACTTAGTTGAACAACATTTGAATTTATTCATTTGCGACATAGATAACGATTTGTGCATTATAATTCTGTTCAAAATAAATAATTACCTAAAATTCGTAAGTTATATTTGACTTCATTATTTTTTTTAAGTTGAACTATTTGTAACAAACAGGTTTATTCATTTATTTAGTAAACTAATGAAAAGGACAACTTTTTAGTAGGTGGTAGACTTCTTTGTGGGTCGACTCCATCGGCACCACCGTCCCACCTATTTTAGCCTTATAACAGCCTAAACCACTGCCGTGTTTTGGTTTAAAGGGTGTGGTAAGGAAGACATACTTATTCGAAGCGTTCGTGGCCAAATTAAGGCAGGACTGTATTCTTAAAATTATATCTAGGGTTGATTACAGATATCCATGCGCGGTGATGGCTACTTACCATCAGTTAAGCTGCATGCTCGTTTGCTACTTTAATAAAAAAATGTGAAACAGCGCCATCTATGTACCTCTGCGAGCTTCAGTTACATAACTGATGTACAAAAGCGTGCGCGAGCGCTTACCGTACTACAGACGAACGTAATCACTTTTTAAACTGCTAGTAGATGGCGCTACTATAACTAATCTTTAGACTAACAAAATGAACAGAAAATAAGCAATTGTTGTTAATTTTTTCACTTCGTTGCCGCTTTGGTGCTAATGAAGATATTTTTCGTTAACATTCAAAAGGAAAAACATTTTTCCTTATTCACGGAATATTCATTTCTTTAATCGCAAGAATCGTGAAAATATAAGAGGGATTTCTGCTATGATTCCATAGGTCATCACAATCACTAATAATGGAATAATGGCTCAAAATTGTAATATGTACATTTTTTACGTATTCTCTATTAAGCCTTGAATGACTCACCCAGGCATAGATCTGATTGATTAAATTGACGATGTGTTGTTAGTAAACATGACCTACAAAAATGTTACGAAAGTGAAACAATTCATATCAATAAACAATATATAATAACAAAATGTTACGAAGAACTCTCAAATATGTGCAGTGGCGGATTTACCAGGCTGAGTAGGCTTAAGGATAAGGCAGCACATTCAAGGGGCAGCATGTTTATATTTGACTACTTTTTTGCCCACTTTCGGAGCCTATTTTTTTATCTTCACGACCTATTTTCACTAGCCTCATATTGTCATATTTATCTGTTATCAATAAGTAATAGGTTTTGAGTGTAACTTCTCCTGAAGACTTAGTTCTAAATTTCTCGTTTATGTACCTGCGGATTTGTTGCGGCATATTGCCATTTACCGTCAACTTTTCCGTACATCTTACGTACATTAATTTCATAACATATTTTATAGTAGTAAAATTATTATAAGTGAATTAATTTCAATGGTTTTTAAGTTATTCACATCTACGCTAAAATCATTGTAAGTAGATATTAAAGAACACGCTCTATATAGGTAAAACCATGATAGAAAAACCATGGTAAATGAAATGTTACTTGTATACGCAATCAATTTATGCTATCAATATATGATGTTATGATGATTACGTTATATGTATGTTGTAAATAAATATAGTCAACGAACAATTAATCTTTGATTTGTTATAAACTCTTGTGATTATAAAATACATTTATTAAAAAATTTAATGTGTAGGAGCATTAAGTATCATTTATTTTTAACTTATTGCGATGAAGGTGGAAGATCGTTAAGTCATATCTGTAGTCTTAAAATAATATAAACTCCCATTAAAATATAATTTTAACGCTCGAATTGTAGTTATCGGATTCAAATAAAAAAATCTACTATTGATTTCATGCCACATACTCGTAAATAGAAAAAAAAAGTTTAAAAACTCTCATTGAATTTTCCTTACGTATTTATGTAAAACGTTGAGAAAAAACTCACCTTTTTCAGCGTTTTATTCGCGTCAGGGCTGGGCATGTAGAAATCCACGATCCCGAGCAAACAATCATCGCACCGACACACATCACTGGGCAGCGAGGACATCGATCCAAAACTGCTGCAACTGTCCATAGAGTCCGTCCGCACTAACTTCCCTGTACTTAGCGCTTCCATTTTCGCGACCAACAGCGATTCCATTAAGGACCTCGGCCTCGCGGGGGAGCGGGAGCGCCGCGGAAAGTCCGGCGATAGGGTCCGGTCCAACAGATCCGGCGATAGAGGTCGGTGCCGCGCGAAGTTCAGCGATAGGTCCGGCGACAGCGCACGATGTCGCGGTAGGTCCGGCGACAGAGGAATAGCTGGCCGGTCGGAGGACGACGCGCGTGACAATGGCGGCGTAACGCTGCGACAGTGGGACGACGTCATCTTAGTGGCCCGCATTGGTAACACCTCGTTAACACTCGCTTTTCACGGTCGATTGATGGTGCCTGTTTAGTTTTGTTCACAGGTTTAGAGTAACGTTTGTCACGTAACAAGTATAAATAAAGCAAGTTTTCTGTTAAATATCGAAGTATATATATTTCTGTATATATTAAGTTATAGCTTTGATTTCAATTTAAATTATAAGTACAGCGGATGGTTCATTGGGTCAGTAGTTAATACAGTCTATGTAAAATTGAATCTAATTCCTATTATTTGTTTGAATGAATGTTTGTTAGAGTCAAATGAATTGATTAAAACAATAAGTAGGTATGATATACGCGTTCTAGTCTATTATATTAATTGGACAAGGTTCTATTTTGTATAGTACGCACTATCTCACACAAACATGTACACCCATATGAAAAATAATCTTAATATAGATTTCCGTCTACCCGTATTCAAACCAAGGGCGATAGACGAGACTCTAGGTTAACGAAATCGGTATAATAGAAAATCTGAAACTATACATTATATTTATGTAAGTTTCAATATTTGTCCACATAGAAATGCATAGAGAAATGTCATAGAGACTCGACTTATCCTTTACATCATTTTTACTATAGTTTTTGATTATAAAGATCGAGATTTCTCTACACAAATATACATAAAGCGTCTGATGTAAACATGTGTCAACATTTCTGAATAATACGCGTATAATTTTATGCTAATATCGTAAACCAGTTTATAATGTTTAATAAAAATATAAAGCCATATCTCAGTTCTTTTATCCGCGATTATAAGGCGCCAGTGAATTGTTGCCGAGAAGTTATGAGAAATCCTTATCTTAATGGTTAAGCCCTTTGAGATAAGAGTGTCAAAAGCATAACCGATAAATTTTGCGAAATGTCGAACTTAAATAATGATGTTGATGTTGAAAGCTCGTGTTTGCAAGCTTTATTTGTAAACATAAATGTTAAGATTATAATAAAATAGATACGGCTTTTATTTTTATTTTTTTAATAAATTGAGGCAAATTGACGTATTTTAATTTTGATTTTAATAAAATTTCAAATGGTTACTGCTGCTATAATCACTCCAAACCCAAATACTAGGTACTTGTAGTAAATCGTAAATTCTGATTCTTCCCTTATTTAATCTACATTGCTGCGATAGTACAGATGTAGGTATGCAACAGAAAGCTCTTTACTGCGCGTTAAGATAATATAGACTAGTAAAAGTAGCCAAAAGCTTATCATCACACAAAACCAGTTAAATAAACTAAAATCGAAGACAAAAACTATTGTGTATGTGGACTCTATTGTGCCATTTGAATTAAACCTAAACAAATCAGACAGACCGCTTGATGATAACAATATTTAACAAATTGCCAATTAGAACGCCGGCTTCAAATAAGATCGTTAATACCTAGGTATTCTAACCACGAAGTTTCACCTCTGTACTTTATCACGGACTTTCTCAATAAATAAGATCGCCTATGTATTATTTATATATTAACATCACATGGATATAAGAGGTTATTAATGCACCACACGCACTGGCCGCTCCTCTTGTCAACACACCTGCGTATGGCGGAAAATTATGATGGTGGTACTATGTTAAATATTCTATGTGGCTAATATATTACTCTGCTGTCCCTTCTCTTCGTTTCAACCTGCCATAAGATGTACAGTTCTAACAAATATAGAAGCATTTTATTGCTTTAGTACTTGCTTCGCTGCTCATATCTATACAAAAAAATAAAATTGAAGTGTCTTTTTGTGATTTCAAAATAATTTTTTTTTACTCATTGCATATGAAAGTATACACGATACCTATAACGAAAATGTAATTTATAATTTTTTGTCTGCCTGTCTGTCTTTTTGGCTGAGCTAATCTTCTAAACGGCTGGACCGATTTTGACGAGACTATCACTGGAAGATAGCCGAAAATCTTAGGCGTAACATAGGCTACTTTATTTTTTTTTAAATCCATTAGCGCACGCTCCACGCACATTCCCGCGAAGTGCCGGGAGAGCGGGATAACATTTACTTTTAAATATGTATTACTCTTTACTTTTAAAACGCGGGTGAAACCGCGGGGTTCAGCTAGTTGGCAATAAAATTACAAATATTTTGTAGGGTGCCAATTTAAGTGCCTTATAAATAGTGATAAAGGTACATCCTTATTTATGCCGCTTGCGGTAGACACTAGGTCCTTGAGGACCAGAAGCACGTCACTTCACTACATAGTATAAATCAAAGTCACTTTCTCTGTCCCTATATCCCTATGTATGCTTAAATCTTTAAAACTACGCAACGGATTTCGATGCGTTTTTTTTTAATAGATAGAGTGATGAGGAAGCCGCGGGCAAAAGCTAGTCTAAATTTTAGTCTAAAGTCTATGTATAAAGAAGTGTCGTCACGAGTGTTGACATTTTACAGTTTACAAAACCAAAGGGTCGAAGCGTATTTTGACCAAACGATTTAGAGTAGTAACGTAGCCAGACTTCTTGGATCTCTCCCAAGTGTCAATAATTTTAACTCTTTGTTTCATTTTTAATCATACATATAATTTTTGTTTAATTTAGTTTTATTTATTTAATTTGTGTATATTATTTCTCTATTATTGTGTATATTGTTATAATTACATAAATTAATACTGATAAAAAAAAACAAAATACCATAAAGTTAAACTCAGCCTTATAGAGAAAAACGTTAACTAGCTAAATTTAACTAACAAGTTAAGGCACGAAGACAGAACGACTTCTCAAGTGAACGAGCGGTCCACAAAGACAGCTAATTTAACCTATTAACTTGAAATGACACATCATTACCGTACAGAAATTTTGCTTAGTTAAAATATTTTGCAGTGGAATTTTTCTATACTGACGAGTCCCATCCTGCAATGTCGGCATACATTAGGGTTGCCAACAGAAACATTTCGCAATTTTAAATAAATACATTAGGGTTGCCAACAGAAATATTTCGCAATTTTAAATAGTGTTTATTTTTTCTGTTTAACTGATATTTAAGTTTAATTTTTTGAAAGCGCAAACGAGACTATCAACAAGTTTTTTTTATATGATCGAAGAAGCAAACGAGCATGCAGTCTATCTCATGGTAAGTGGCCACTGCTTCTCATGGACATCGGTAATCAACTCCAGATAAGATCAAGGTCCTACCGGATGTTGACCACAGATGCGTTGCTGCGCTGAGGATGGAGCTGGAACGCCTCTGATAAGTATGTCTCCCTTACCACACCCTCCAGACCAGAACACAGCAGTGCTTAACACTGCCGTTATAAGGCAGAAATAGGTGGGGCGGTGCGGTGATGCTGCCGGATTCGAACTACATAGAGTTCTACCACCTTCAAATAATAGATTATCAACCTGATTGTAAGTGGCAGTTGCAGCCGTCGACATCTGTAACCAACTCTATATTGACACTATGTTGACGACCCACGTGGCAGAGCGATTACCGTATCGATCTACCGCGCAGTGGGTCCCGGATTCGGTTCCCGGCCAAACAGATCTCTATATATCTGAATGATGAATTTAGA
>DWPV01004791.1:0-13150 GCA_018251915.1 Urbanus proteus proteus
CTTGTGTGTTGTCCGTGGCACCCACGACACAGGAGAAAATCCTACTGTGGGGCTATGAGTGTGAAGTGTTATTTATTATTTATTTTATAATTATATTTAAAAAGGTCTGTACAAATGGGCGTTATGCTAGAACATACATCCTACCGCTGTTTCAATAAAGATTGGTAAAGAGATACGGGTTAACGACCAGCCCGAATAGAATATTTTCAAACAATGCTAACGACCAGGAGCGACGGCTTAATCTATCCTTTGAAGGACCCTGAAAAGGATATTAGCTATATTGTTATACTTGTATTATACTAACACAACGCCGAAACTTAGAAAATTAATTATGGATTTGAATTCCGGCTTACTTCCAATCATACCTCATTTGTTAAATTAATTAAAACTTTAAGATATGAACATAAATAGCCAGCTAAAAGTATAAACCTCGATTTACCTCTGGGTTGTTTGGTTAACAATTTCTACTTTCGTTTGAACCCCAAAAATATAATAATATTATAATAATGATCCCTAATGAAATAGAAATGAAATATGATCCCTCAGAAAATATAATTATTTTCCTTTTAGAATTAATTAAAAGTGTACGTACTAATGATATAAATCCTAAACATGGCATTAAGTAAACCCAATGTCAGCATTTAAATTCATTTGAATTACAAAAGGAAAAAAGACTAATAATATGTATGTATGCGGTTTTCGTTTCAAGTAATTTGAATAAAGCTTGTTTAATATGTTTAACATGGGACTTCGAGTTATTTATTAAAGAGCTGAAATAAAATGTTTTAGGGTTGTATGTGTCTATTAAAGTATCTACTTTAAATATAAGTTTTCGGATTAATTAGACAACACTTTAACTAATAGATAGCCAAATCTTTAGTTAGATCAGATAGTTAGTCAGTTATTTATTAGCTGTTCATACGCTACAATCTATAAAGATATAATACATAGAAATATAATACATAAATATAACACGACGCGCGTGGCGGAATGGTGACATTACGGGTTTCAGATACGATCCTCGGTCACATTCAGGTATATCTAAGTAATGAATTTAGATACCTGTTCTAAGTCTAGGTGTACAAGTATCTTGTCTTTGTGGGTAGATTATGGGAATGTCCGTTTATTTGTTTGTTTGTTTGTAACGCCTTCACGCCTTAACTGCCCAACCGATCGTTATAAATTTTTTAACACACATACATAATAAGGGGTCCAGAAAAGGACACAGAGTAATTTCATCCCGAAAAAACGTACTCCCGCGGGATAGGAAAGTAACATTTATACCTACAACCTACTTACTTTGATAACTACGGCCTCTTTGTGAGAACGTACACATTAGCGCGAGCCAAGCCGCGGGCACAAACTAGCGTATTATATTTTAACAAAATCACTGTTAAACCGTTGCTGCTTCGTCAAATAGAAATAATTTATAGACGCTTACTCATATTTACGTTAGAACTATTATTTATGGTACAATGGCACAAAACACTCATACATAAATAGTATAAATATGTAACAACACTGAATAGCCCGAATTATAATAATAATTATAATAATTTCGAATAGAATTATAATAATTTCGAACACAAAATTCCTTTTTCCACACAATTTGTAAAGTATCTTATGAAAACTTAATGTCGAGCCTTTATGACATGTACTAATTTGGTATGTTAATACCATGAACATAAACATTTTTCTCTGTATATCTTTAACTTTTGCACGCGGCTTCGCAAGCTTCTCTACTATATAATGGATGTTATTATATATATGAACCTTCCCCTTGAATCACTCTACCTATTAAAAAAAACCGCGCAAAATCCGTTGCGTAGTTTTAAAGATCTAAGCATACATAGGGACAGACAGCGGAAAGCGACTTTGTTTTACACTATGTAGTGATGTATAAAAACATTCAGATAGTTGAATACGACGGTACATCATTTTGCAAAAAGCTTTTAGTAGAAATTGTGAACTTACTAACCTCTCGGGCCGTAAAATATACATACATTGTATACAGTGAAAATGCTGATAAATATAAAAGATACATTATCGGATTGGATTGCATTATTTATACGTTACTACCTTTTTTGGTCGCTGTTTTCCTTAGTCACCATCGATGTTTTTGCGTGGTAAGGCTCTTTTTATGCAATTTAAGATAAAAACGAGAAAGTACTTGATATTAAACTTCACTGCTGTTATTGGAATTTAATAAATTGACTACCTTAAAATCGTAAATGTAATTCTACGTCTGAGGACTAAGTTGACATACCACGTATATACCTTACAATATGGAAGTGACATATGATCATGCAATCCACCTAATTATGAGTGACGCTGCTCTTGGACATCGGCAATAAACGCCCGATCAGATTATGTTGTCACCTGAGGTTACCTACAGATGCGTTGTTACTCCTGACGACGATTTTGAATCGCCTCGGGTAAGCATATCTCCCTTACCACATCCTTCAGACCAGAACACTACAACGCTGAACACTGCTGTTATAAGACAGAATAGTGGTGGTAGTGCCGTCGGATTCGAACCAGAAAGGATTCCAGCATTTTATACTATCTTATAATACACCCGCGAAGACCGTGACGGAACGGTTACCATACCGGTCTAACGCGCAATGGGTTCTGGGTTCGATTCGCGGCCAGACAGACATCTAAATGATGAATTTAGATTTCTGTTCTGGGTCTAGATGTTTGTGTATTCGTGTATGTGTGTGTCCATGTCACGACACAGGAGAAACACTACTATGGGGTTATGAGTGAAGAAAGAAAGAAAGAAAATAGTATGATTTTCATACCCCCGTCGCCGAAAGCCAAGATTTTTGTTTACCAGAACAAACCTCTCTATCTTACAAATGATATTACAGAACCATTATATCCTTATCATAATAGTGGATACAGAAGTACGTCATCAGACATCATATGTCGAAAGCTTTTAGTAGAAATTGCGTAGTAACCGACGATTCTCTGAGAACGTGTAAAAAGTTTGACGAATGTGTATTTACTTCCATTAGCGTTCGTTGATGACGTGAAACTTTAAGTGCTTGCTATATCTAGTTAAATAAACGTCTAGACTCAAATAAAAATGATGCTTTTATACTTACACGAGGATTCTGTGAATAACATGGTTAATGTGCCCCTTGCCGCCAATGGACATCTGTAATCGACCCCAGATAAGATCACAGTTCTACCTGAGGACGGCCTCAGATGCGTTGCGATCCCTGAGGACTAAGTTAGAACGCGTCGGATAACTATGTCTCTCTTACCACACCCTTCAACCTACAACACAACGCTGAACACTGCTGTTATTGGGCAGAAATAGGTGTAGCATTGGTGCCGGAGTCGAACCGCAAAAGGCTCTACCACCTTCAAGTCTCTCAATCTAAATCTTGATAAGCAGTAATATCCTAATGGTTGAAATCAGGACTCTCAATCTGGGGTTCAAAGTAGAAATGTGCGTATCAGATATTAGTTTTCACACTCATAGCCCCACAATAGGATTTTTTCCTGTATCGTGGGTGCTTTGAACACACACATACACGAATACACAGACACCCATACCCAGAACAGAAATCTAAATTCATCATTTAGATGTCTGTCGGGCCGGGAATCAAACCTGGGACCCATTGCGCGTCAGACCGGTATGGTAACCGTTCTGCCACGCGGGTCGTCAAGTGGGGAAATTTTAAAATATAATTTCTCCACTAGTCCACTAGTCTGATCTCTGCAAAGTATTTCATTAAAGTTATTTAAATTTTGCTACATAAATCAATCAAGGTAGCAAAAAAAACTTATTTCACGATGCAGAGAAGCCTTATTAAAAGGCCATTAAACCGATTAAGTGCCATTGTGATTATTCATTCATCAGGTTGTTTGTTTTTCAAGAGCCAAATTTTGACTCACAAGCATTTCTTTTTTAATGAAATTGACTTATGTTGAGAGTGGTACGAATTTTTTGCTTTCAAATACAAGTTTTAAAAACAAGTTTATTTAATTTCATACATATTTCTATTATACTTAAAATGTTTCATATTATTTTCTTGACATAAATATGAGGTGATGTAATAAATATTCTAAATAATAATAAGCAAACATTTTTGTTTTGTAAGGAAACAAGCATACTATATAATTAAGGTGAAACAATTAATTAAAATGTTAGCGTGAGTTTTACCTGATCTTAAATATCGCAATGACCGCATTACGAGTTGCGGCGTAGCGTTGAAATATATAATATTATTATACTTACTTAATTCAGCATCTGTTTCTGACACGATGTGGGTTCCGGGTACGAACCCTGGCCATACATCCGAATGATTAATTAGTAATTAATAATAATCGGCAATGGCGAACAATCAGGTGTACTGCATCCTAGTTTGCTACTCCCATATTGCAATGACAACGCCAGAATTAAATATATGTAACTGATTTTACTGAAGTAAAATGTAAAATAAGTTTCAGTTAAATTTTACAGCACTTTACAGCTTGCAGTACACTGTACAATATGTACACACTCGCGTTAATATTGCAGTGTACATAAACGCCTGGATTACTTCGTCGCGCGTGTAAACGCAGCAAAGTATAAAAATCTTTTGCGGTGCAACTTGCATACTTGTATACTAAATATTCTAACCTTGTTCGAGTTGTATAACATAACAGTTTTCTTTAGTGGGATTTTTTCAAGTTTCTTTACAGTTGGTAAAACGCTTAGAGGCATTACGGCTATATTTATTTCTGTTTTGTTACAGCAATGTCAAGCACTGCAGCATTTTTTTTCACAAGGTGTTATAAGCCATAAATACTTACAAGAAACATTTCAAAGACCAACAGCGACGCTGTAGTGGTAATTTAGTCTTGTTTGGGTTAGAGCCTTTACGCTCCCCCTTACTTAAAGATGAAGTTCTATACTCAGCAATACTTGTGACATATAAGACGATCACTTGCAATTGGTATATCGGTGTGATACGCAGCAGGCTCCGGGTTCAATCTCCGGCCCAATAGGTCAGGAGCTTGTGTAATCTTTGTGTCTGTCTATGGCACCCATGATACTGGAAATAATTTTAGTATTCTAGTATCCTTATTTATTTGATTGCAAAGATTTTCTTATTGCGTAACTGGTTTTATAATAATGTTAGGCGTGTATTTATTACAAAGTCGTTTTTTGAAGCCATGAAAAAGGAAATTAAAGTGAAATATTAAAGTTGTGGTCAACAATTTAAAAGTTGCCACAATGTAGCTAAGCACAAAATGTCAGCTTCTTTGCTCAATTTTCTGCTTGAAAAGGCTAAGGCGCAAAGCATTGTCGGAGAATAAAAAATGTCGAGGCAGTGTTTAGCTGCAAGGGTTCGCCTTTTGTTAGTAAGTATAAGGTCGGTGACAGACTGATATTACGTGGAATACCGCTTGTGTTACTAAAATTTCTGCTCTACTTATTTTAACTAATAGTCACGGTATTCTGATGAATAGCAGCTTAATTTCCACCTTACAATACTGCTAAATTGAAAAGTCCAGAACTTATGGTAAAATTAGTAGTACAGTTTGTACCTATTTCTAATTTTGTGTACTTCTTTACTATACCTACAAAATTATAATTAAATTCTTAATTCTTAATTTAATAAACTTTATTAAGTGCACATATTTTTTTAGATTCTTAATTTAACAATTTTATAATTCCTGAATCATTTCGTTAGTAACATGCTGCTACCGATCCAAGTACTCCAAACTATCGGTAAAGTGTCACTACGCTTTTCGTACACGTGTTACCTTTTCGTCAGGAAGGCCTACAATATGATCGATACGTTATCAACTATTCAACTTATCCTGTACGCGGAGATAAAAATAAAAAGGAATTCTTCCGCCCCAAAACGTAAATGTATTCAAAATTGCAAGAGTCATGAAACTAAACCTACGGATGTAAAGAAAATAACACTCCCAGTCAATAGAGAGCCGTTTGAAAGTGCCCTTTTTATGGATTCACAAGTTTAGCCCCGCGGGTGGTTCACCCTACTCTACTTGGCCTTATTTGGAAGCGTTAAGTTAGATCGTTCCTGCAATATACACGACACGACGCGATATATTGTCATGATACTGCAATTGTTGGTATTTTTATTGTCTAAACGACTACGACACCACGACAAAACTCAACGAAGATTTGATTCATGCAGTTTTTATTCTCGTGAGATTATTGTTATGATATGCATGATGAATTAAATTTATAAACATAGTGAGATTGTTGTGTGGTGCTGCGTCCATAAGTTCAAATTTGTTTTGTATCCTATATCTAATACATAGTTATATAGAAATGTAACATAGTAGACGAAATGTCGGTTGAATAACAATAATAATAATTTATGTCGCATTATCCAAACTCTATCAATCCATATTGGAGTAGCGTAGTAGGATAGTACTATCGGATAGTAGGATCGCGCTCCTTCAGAGGAGAAGACATTTGTGTCCAGCAGTGGTACACAAAAATGCACCCCAGTATTGCAATTATCGTTATTTAAGAAAACTGCAGAACTTTTCATTAGGTGGCCCGTCTGCTTTTTCGTTGCTTAAATATAAATGTTAAAAATTAACTAATAATCAAAGTTGTTGAAAACTTTAGAATCCAGAATCGTCGACTCTTTTAACACGTCGTGTCGTGCATCGTAAAACGGACTAACAGGAGATTTACCGCAGCTTCACTTACAAAGTGAACCGATGTGGGTAATACAAGGATTTTAGTTGGTGAATTAAGTTACTTATTTCACATTTAATTTTAACATGATTATTTCTTAATTATTATATATTATTATATTAATTATCGTGTGGCATTCATACAAAGTTACGAGTTTTATATGTCCAAATTTAAGTAAGACCATAATAAAGAAAATTGTTCCAAGTGTTATTTGTGTTAAGGATACATATATTCGCTATCATAGAGAGAAGGCATTAGAAAATATTTCCACGAAATGTTTCATCACCATTTTCGACGTTTTCATGTCATTTTTTGCCACGGACATGCAAGACGTGGAATGAATTTCCTCCCGGCGCGCTATAACATGGTGAGAGCCAAGAAAGCGCAAAAAGAGTTCATTTGCGAATCTGGCCATGAATTGGAAATATTTTGGTGTTGCAAATGTCCATAGGCGACTGAATGGTTTCCACCACGCTAACGCTAATTATAAAAGAATAACTGACCAATTTGTGTCTCTAACAGTCGTTGTGAACCATTGGAGTAGCTAACGGCTATTATATACAGCCAATTCATATATCGAGGGGCAAAGCTCACTATAAAATGTGATATAAAAATTTGAATATATTTTTATACGGTTTTGTTTTTCATACAGCTCCATAACGGGAAAGTTATCATGATTTATAAGCTAAACAACATAAAACAATACCGGTCATATTTGCAGGAGGGCTTTGTGACCCAGTGCCATTTTTATTCAATGAATTTTATTAAAATCCCTATTTCTAGGACAAATATTTATTTGTAAAACAAGACTAAAATATGCGCCTATCAGCTTTCATAAATATATCTGGTGTAATGTATGTGAAGTGAATTTTCATGTATGTATAATACGTTTTTTTGATTAAAAATATGTTACTGTAGTGACTTAAATATAAGTAGTTAAAGATTAGTGGTTTCAAATTTGTTTCTCACAGTCCATGGTTCGAAACTCAAGTACTTTTGATTATTCAAAGTTATTTGCCAATAATTAATTATGTCGTAGGTACTCTAACGTTATTGAGAAATTTCATAAAGAAACGATTGCTGAGAATTACAAAGATTTAATAATCGGTGTATAAAGTATAGCAATTCGCACTTGGCCACCACGCTGGACAATGGCCCAAACATTTCTCAGATTGAGAAGTACGTATTATATTATGCCTAAGATCATTAAAAGATTAATGCGAATCCGGACTTAGTCCCTTAGTCACTTTTTACTATATTCAGGATCAAAGGATGTGTTGATATTGTTGACACTACACACACACACACACACAAACAAACATAGCTCGCTGCGTGTTAACAAATATAAATATAGATAATTGGATTCAAGCGTGAAATGCATAAAAGTTACGCCTCATTTTTTAAATGGGTCGCTCGCTCATATCCAGCCTTACGTAACGACTTTTGTTTGTTTTTAATTAAATTAATTGGAACGGATTATCCTAGTTACCGCAGGGATACACAGTACATTTAGTTATTGACTCGGCGAAAAGGTCAACTACCTCATTCTTACAGCCTTGCGACTAACATTATATTGTAACGACTTGTGTGTACGTAAAATAATAAAAATGTTTCTGAATTTCACGTATTTTCATGTTGCAGTAAAAATCAAATAAAACCAACATATTTAGATCTAAAATATTTATTTTTCTCTTTAATAACAAATCCTAAAATCTTTTCATAGCAGGTCGTCATGGTTTCATGTGCCACGTGAGTCCTTGCATGCGATTTTTCACCCTTAAATTTTATGGGAGGAAAACCGTACCAAAATACTATCGCCGCTGAGTCTTGTCTTCTTTGCAGTAAAATGCTCATGCTGGTAGTCTTATGGAAAAGTGGAAAAGTATCTTGAGGCTATGTAGTAGTTTATTTTTTATTTATAGGAATAGAATCACACTAAATTTTTACCTAGGGGCTATGTCACAGTTGAGTCTTAGATATTGCAAAATTAGGCGTTTGTTTCAATGTTCGGACTTAGCAACTTGACCTTTAATCCATTTTTTAGAAATTTTCAAGAAAAATATCTAAGAGATTTTCACAAGACGGTTTATCACACAGAAAAGAGAAAGAGGATCGATCCGTCTACATTGCACCTTCTGGTGTCTCTTTCCTTCATGGTTTATCAATTCGATATTTACTGGGGATGTTATGGACACGAAATGTCGGATATGGATACGGATATATGAAAAAAAATCGGTTTTTGATCCGGTTACGGATATTAAATTATTACGCATAATCCTATAATTTCAGTTACGAAATTTCAAGGAATACTTAAAGAAAAATAAAGTATTTACAATGAAATTGAGAAATCTGAAATTGAGAAACGTACAAAGTTACTATGCTGGCTCGGTCGGGTGTAAACCTGTTATTATTTACACATTAGGTATATTTGAATTCCTCCTCTATTGGAAATTATTCGAAACTTTTATATCGGATTCAGTTACGGTTTCGGATAGTTTTTTATTTCGGACTAGCTGATCCCCGCGGTTTCACCCGCGTTAAAAAAGTAAAAAGTAATACTTATGTAAACATAGGTTACATTCCGCGCTCCCGCGAGGGGGCCCCTGTACGCGTGGTTGTGCCTGTTACGACTTAGACCTTTAGCTATATGACAATGACAGTCAGTCCAGCCGCTTAGAAGATTAGCTCAGCCAAACAGACAGACAAAGAGACAAAATTGTTTTAATTGCATTTTCGTTATACGTGTCGTGTATATTTTTTATGCATTGAGTAAAAAAAGTTGTTTTGTTTTATTTAAATCACAAGCAGACACTTCAATTTTATTTATTTGTACAGATATCCAATAGTTTTGGTTACGGAGCTCCATAACATCCCTGATATTTATATACTGTTAAAATAGCTCTCAAAGAATGTGATTCCTTTTCAGAAGTAAATTACATCACACGTTGTATGCAACACTGTGTACGAGATAGGGACAGTAATTTATTGAATCAGGAGTTCTCCTTGATACTTCTTACAAACTTCTTCCGTTTGTTCGTAATCAATTTATATAAGTTTCGTGTGTCAAAATCAGGTACGTCCATGAGTAAGGATAATTTAAGTTGGAAGTTCACTCGCTTCTTTGTTCGTACATCCGTCGTTTTAACACAAAAGATAAATACTACGTCGAACAACAGGGGTAATTGAGATAAATACATGTTCGCTATAAGTTTGGCTACGAATGTAACGCGTAACAAAATCAACGGAGTTTGCCTAACATCTTACCTGCCATACAGCGACGTTATCCAACTACAAGTTACGTGTGTACAATAAATATTTACTTGTGTTTCTATTTGCAGAATAGTTAACCGTTTCGCGATTCTTCGAATGTGCTACTAGCTTCGACCCGCGTCTTTGGGTAGACTATAATAAGGTCTAAAATAAATTGGGCGATATTTTAACGGTTTATACTTTTGGCATCGTATGATTAGCAATGTGATATTTTTACCTTTCACCACGACTATAGATATTAAGCATCGTATAGTACCCTATAATCTATATTCAAGTCTAGTTTAAGCGAAAAGGTAGTTATAGGAGTTATATAATACAATTATCATTTTAGTAGGTATTATATTTTTAAGAATATTCCTTTTTATTTAATTCGTAATGGCTGGCTCAGGGAAGTCTAATTCACATTTATAAATAGTAAATAAATTTTATACCGATTCTATAACATCTGACTTCTTTCTTTCTTTTAGTATGTCAATTACAGCATCATAGCAATTATTTAAATCAACAGTGTTAATTGTAATGCAATGTTTAGTGAAAATAAGCTCAAATGTGGCGATTAAAGACTGAAGATGAACAGAGCGGGCTACGATTACAGCGTGCCTGTGTCGACTACGTACTACGCCAGTAATAACCGCCCGCCGCAGTATGACCGCGGCTACGGGCAGCTTGCGGCCGTACCGCTATACAGTCCCACCGCCCACCCACTGTCTAACTACGCAGACATATACGAAGGCAACAACGACACCACCCTCAGAGCAGAAGAAAGACACTGGTACATAGAAAACCACAAGAGCTTACAACCCACTTTCGAAGTCAACCATGAGACCACGCCTCAGGATGCCAAAATTAAAAAGGAAGAGGAAAAGAAAGTTGAACCTCCCATCAGAAGGGCGGAAGCGGCGCAAGCGCGTCAAAGAAGAAAGGAGGACCGCTGTTCCTGCGAATGTTGGCCGACTTCAGACAACAATGTCGTGCAAGACAGCGCGGGAAATGAGACGACGCGGTCTCTCTCCGGCGTCGACATGGTTGCGTCGTATGGCGTGTATGGAAATCCGCAAGACGACGACAGTTCAGGGTTCGCGCGGCTCTCGGAAAAGCCCACGTATGGGCAATCCAGTGACGCGCCAGTACAGGGTGTAATTGTAAATCAGCAAGGCAACAGTGCGGTGGTGCGGTCCACGCCGCCGACGGAATCGAGTTGCAAATGCTGTCCGTGGTCGTCGAACGGTCAAGCCGCCAACTCCGAAGATTACTGCTGGATCCACTACTGCAAACCGGCTTTAATAGTCTTGCTGCTTTTATTTTTTCTAATTTTGTTGGGCGTTTCAACAGGGTTCTTAC
This sequence comes from Urbanus proteus proteus, assembly GCA_018251915.1. Taxonomy (NCBI): domain Eukaryota; kingdom Metazoa; phylum Arthropoda; class Insecta; order Lepidoptera; family Hesperiidae; genus Urbanus; species Urbanus proteus. The sequence continues at coordinate 11,294 of DWPV01004791.1, forward strand.
TGACAAATAATTGTAAGTATATTTTTGACTTTTGAATACTCTTTTAGATATTATGTTTAGTTTGTATTTTGTAGCTGGCAGAATACTGTTCTATACCAATAAAAAGACGTATATATACACAAACAGACAATTTTATCTGATTCTCATGCTATCTAATAATGTTTAGTAAAAGCGCGAGTGACGTAACTTGTTCAGACCGATAAATTAAATCAGCGAGTCACTTTTGATATTGCGTCGGTTTTATTAATTTACTGCTCGCGTGTTCCCCCTGGGACTGGAATCAAAATGGCGTTGCAGAAAAATTAATAAATTACTGCAAATTAATTAGACCCCTTTGAAATCCACATTTATAATGGAAACGGAATAAGAACGTACATTTTTGTGGCTTCGTTTAGAAATGTTATTACGAAACTTATTACGGTAAAAATTCTGCTTACTTATATTTAAAAGTATGGTATTTCATATGTACCTTGCTGGTCATAATTAGCGTAGGGTTTATACCAATTAACATAAATGTATTTACATTATATGTACATGTCTATGAACGTAAAACCGATAACTTAATGATATTATGGATTCTCGCTGTTTGTCCTGGGATCTGAAATTTAAACGTTAAATAGCGACTTAGTTCAAAACCAGAAGTATTCTTAGTTGTATCTAAATTAGAAATTAATTTTATCAAATACTTTTACGGTGCTGGAAAATGACGGGAAGATATCTAATGCCCTAATGTTCATAAAAAAAGAATAAATCATCCTTAAAATCGGGTGCAGCGCGTAGCTTTATGGTCTGAAGTGCCTAAATCTCTTCAATTCTAGAAAGAAGCATAGCCATATATCAGTAAAGAGTTGATGTTATTGACCTGTAACAAAAATACGTTAAAAATAAAACCTCAACTAAAACAACGTAGGTGTACTTTGGCCGTTTTCACTCATACACGTCCATATGAAATTATGCTCGTAACATTCTAATAGGATCATTTTAAATTAGCTCAGTTTGTTTCGAGGTTTCGTCTGACATTAATACCCACTAGTCATTGTGAAGTAATGCTACCTCTTTACATAAATAGGTATATTGTGTTTGTTTTTAAAATAAATTCATTACGTGATTTACTTGTGTCCTAAATAACAAATACATATGAACTGTAAATTAAGCAATGCTAGGAATACTTATTTATTAAAAATTGAGATTATGTGAAACGATGCATACATAATAACGTTCTTGATTATGATGATACAAAATATGACAACATTTTGTCTGTGGGCTTGAATGTATGTTGGTATACAAAAATTGGTTGGGTGACAAAATTAATATTCGCTGATTAAATTAATGATTCCAATCAGATTTTGCCCGTAATCTCTATCCTCTCCCTTAAATCGAGATTAGAGTGATTAGCCCCATTTGTGGGATGAGATCTAGATCCAGCAGTGGGACATAAAAAGGGTTGTAGAAAAATTTACTGTAAATTATAGTAAAGTCACATTTCTTTCTTATATCACAGAGCAAAAACCTGTTTGACCTGCGCAATGTTGAGTACTAGAAGTGCTCATATAATAAAGAGTAAGTATGTCCGGTACTTATAGAAAGATTTACTGTCTCAAGCTGGTATTTCTACCCAGCCACCCACTTACTTTCAGTATTTTAAAGAAAATTGTGACATTCTGTTTGAGTTACCTTTTACCACGGCTTTCACAGTGGGAAGGTTCCTACACAAAGGTGCATCTTCTACATTATACTTGTAGAATATACATTAAATCTCTACTTATAATAAAATTGTAACAGGTCGATGTCTGTACATTGAAGATATCGAAAAAAAAAATTAAATAGGGGGGATTTGTTAACGCAATAGAAGCCAAA